>JACMIF010002809.1:0-13110 GCA_014805445.1 Diplogasteroides magnus
GTATCTGATTGCGAGAACGGGATAGGAGGGGTGGTGGGATGAGAGTCATTGAAAGGCTGAGATGGGGATGAGTAGGTCGACTATGAAGGAAGGAGAATAACCCCCGTTTGAAGGTTGTTGGAGAAGTCATAACAAACAAAAGTCGCTTCCCCCATCCCCGTCAGTTTCTTATTGTTAGCGCCCAGATTTTCTCGATTTGCGCCTTTCATACTTCCTTCTTAATTGCTACTCGAATGGCATCCGAGGACTTCGCCTTTTGGAAGGACAAGGTATTTGCTTTTATTTTATTTTTAAATACCGTAACCAGCGGTGGGGGGCCAAGCACGTGAACGATCTGTGCAGGAGACACATTTCGATCTCTCTTCTTCTGTTTCTTTGCGCTCTCTCGAATCCGAGTGGTCTCTGCGCTTTCTCTGATTGTGTGACGGAAGTTTGTTCACTGTCCCTGAGGGCCCTTTCTCCTCCTCCCTCTTGCACCCTCCCGCTCTCTATCCACCGTCTAGTTTCTCTATGCCCTCTCACCATCTCCTTATCCCTTTCATTGTCCGGCTGTCGCGAAGGATCGATGTGCGCACACGGGGAGCAGTAGCACAATACGAACAAGCTAATTTGCAATCTGCACCGGTCATTTTAGTCCCGTTCCTCATAGTTTGTTTTACAACTCACTCCTTGTGTAGAGGGCGCTAATTTTATGCGCGAGCGCAATTTTCGACCGTCGGCAGTCGCAGTGTTGTCGATTTATGGCGTTATTTTAACCCTTTGAAATTGTAGAGAGTTGTAGCAGTTCTTTCTTTCTCGTCACAGTTCAAAAAGTGATGCAAGATCAATGTCGGATCGATAGGATAAAGTAATGTTACCCTGGATTCAGTTATTGGACCCAAGGACTCGTCTTTTATATCGCTATGAGGGCTACCATTTGAACTGTCTTTCTGCTAGTTAGTCTTTCGTCTCATTCCGTAAGTAATCGAACTAGTATATAGATGTCTGGGGATGATGGCTGTGGTTGCGAAACCTCTGTTTATCTGGAACGTGTTTATTTTGAGAGCAGTTTCAGTCGAAATGGGACCATTCTGACTGCAAGTTACCCTGGTTATCAATCGGTTGGTTTTTTTGGTCGTCGTCCTGCTCCTGTGACCTCTACTTTCATTTATTTGCTCTCTGTGATCGTTTTGGTGGTGGAACGATTGTGAGGAAATGTCTCTGTCTTCTGCGTTGTGTGGGAAAGGGAGGAATGGGAGAGAGTGGTGATGGTGAATCATTGCCGCATATTCGATTGATATTCCCTCATTTTCTGCATCAGGTAAATTTTCTGCTCATAATCTGATGTGTAAGTTGAGTTTTTTCCGTGATTTCAGCTCGCAGGGTGGAAATTGTAGAGTTGTTAGGAAGGGGAAGAGGAAAATTTTCACGTGAGGTGACTTATCCTACTAGTGTGAACATAATCGAGGAAGTGTAGTAGTGTTTGGAATGGCTCGGCCGTGGGAGCAAAATGTTTGTCCAGTCGATTTTCAGCCTTTGCTGTTGAGTCTTTCTTTCTCTGTTTCGAAATTGCGCCCAATTTCGAACTTCTCACTTCAAAGGTCGAATTGGACCCAATATCGAGATACATTTTGTCTGTACAGGTGTCCAAACGTTGGGAATTGCCTTTCGTAAACAAACATCTTTTCTGTCTGCACCCTTTCCGATTGCAGCTGTGCGTAGATGCACATCTGTGACGTTTACTTCTTCATCATTCGAATGGAACAAAAACGTCGGGGAGAGGGAGAGATGGGACTGCCCCCTCTCGATGGTGGATGTTCAGTTCCATCTCTCCCTTCAGTCATCATCATACGCTCTGTTCTTCTTTCCATTCACTTCTTCTTCTTCCCCATGGGAAAGTTCCAATCGAAGAACACGAGGAGTACTTGTGATTTCTGATGCCCCCAAAGAGGATTATTGTGCCACGCCGCTGTCCACTGCCAACCTCTAGTTTCACCCCCCCCCCCGTCCTGCCCTTCCCTAAACTAAGATCTCAATCCCCTAAATCGCAATGACCGAGCCGGGGCGCGCTGTGAAGGTATTGATTGAATTCTTTGGTTATTGACTGACTTTCATGTGGTTATCGATTGATTATTTATTTTTTCGACAAAATATCGATTGATCTCAGGTCGCCCTGGTACCGCCTCGTCGCCAGACGACCACAGACTATCCACAGGGAGTGACGACATCAGCCTCCGGCTCATCATCATCGTTGACGCCGTCTAAGCGACTCGCCGCCTCAGCTGCAGCACAGAGCGCGCACGGCGGAAGAGGTACAGTATATTTTAAGTTAATGGGTACGGTAAATTGTGGTATTACTGTAGTCTTGACTGGATGTTGTATTATCAGTATTATAATTTCGGCGTTATTTTTTCATGAAAAAGTATCTTTAGACCCGTATTTTTGCGTTACGCGTAGGTGCTAAATGTACAGTCATGGCTGTGAAAGCAATTATGAGCTGTAAAACAGTACGAACAATTTGCAGCACACACGTCTCGATCGTGTTCTCCCAAGAAGAAGGCCGGTCCTGGCAAGCCTTTCTCAGGTACGGTATCATAAACCTATATCTTGTCGTTTGATGACTGCCAAAACCGCCATTTTTCTGTTGCAAAAACACTTTTTTCATAGCTTTATTCAGTTTTCCTAATTATTAAAAAAATTATTTTCCAAATGAATCAGAAGAACATAATGAATGGAGTGGGTAAACAATGACTCTTCAGCCCGTCTGCCTCATCAAGTGACCTTCTCCGTTCCCTCCTCATCCTCTTCTTCACCTCATTCCAGGTTAACTTATATTATTTGCTTTAATTATTTTCCCCCGGTGATTCGGCTATTTCGCGAATGAGTAATTCAAAATTTTTTTTAAAATGCAATAATTATTCTTATTCTGCACGGAAGATGACTGAATAATTCACCTTCATTTGCACAGCATGTGGCTATTTTCTATACGACGAGAAAAGACAAGTGCGACAGGCACGGTCATCGTTATTCGAATGATTTCAATGGGTGGTCTCTGAGATTTTTTTCCACTGGTTGCTCCTATTCCTCTCCATGGCAATTCGCTGCGCTTATAATTTCGAAATTTTTTTGCTATACATTATATTGGAGTGCAAACCTGAATCCCGTGGTTCTAATGCGAAGAGCCCCTGGTTGGATGAGATTTGGGCCCAAACATGATCAGTTCGCTCTCTATCATTTACTGACCATTTTCCATTCTTGCATATTCATACCACGAGAACGGGCCATTTCGGCTATGAGAGATTAATTCTTTTTCTCTATTCAGACGGCCTCCTCCTCCACTCTCCGCAAGCCAGGCCATGGCTTCACTCTGGCTGCTACTGGGTACAGTATCTTACAGTATGATTTTCCGTGCAAGAACCCGGATCCATTAAAAGAAGTTGCACTGGCAATTTGTAATGGGCTCATGGCTTGTGCATAGAGCATTATTCCCAGAATTTTCGCTAGACAATATATTGTCTTGCAGGCATGAAACTCGTGTTTTTCATGTATTTAGAGCAATTTTCAGTTGATTTCAATATGTAGTTTGAATTTCAATTTTTTAAAATATAGTTTGACCTCTGCAGGCACGAGCATTCTTCTGCTATTGAGCAGTGGCCGCGTGGACGGTACCCGCCACTCGAACAGAAGGGGACTCGAGGCTGCTGCTGAGAGGGTCAGTGCTGTTTTATCTTTGATCTTTGAAGCATAAGCTTTTTTGCGGGAGTCTTGCGATCTTTAAAGAACAAAATGATGAATACATGGGCGACATTAACTTGAAATGGGCGTTTTTGCAAATTTATTGCTCTTTTTATGGATCGGTGGGCATGTTATGATGTGTGGCTGGATCAAAATGTTGTTCAGATATTTTCTATTGATGGGTAATGGTTGGAATTATACCAAAGAAAAAAAACAGCAGCAGTGCGTCTCACTATATACATGGCCGTTTGTCAAGCGGCGTTGGCACCAAATCATCTGGTCCTTGAATTTAAAAAAAACGCGAATGATGTTGTATTCAAAGGGGCCCGGTATGGAAACTTAGAATTTAGCTTCTTTACACAGCCAATGACAGGAAATTGATGAGTTCGTTAGATTTAGAAGATAACGATGAAAAGTTCGTTCAAAGGAGGTGGTGGATTTCACATCAAAACGGGGGAAAGGGGTTGACGGACAGATGCCGCATAGTGATAAGGGCAGAGATGTAGACGTGGCCGGGTGATTGAATGGAAGGGATGATAATAGCAAGTGGGGGAAGCGTTTCCATTCTCTCATTCTCATTCCTCTCTCATATTCATCCACTCTCTCATCCCCTCCTCCTCCCATTCTCCCATAGTTCAATGCAGGCAGCGAAATAGAGACGGGAAAACGATTCCGGACTCCTCTCCCCCATCCCTTTCCACTCAACTCTGACTGCGACATGAGGCTACTCTGCATCTGACAACCACCGCACATCCCACGGGTTCAACAGGGCCCTCCCTCCCTACTATACAATGGTCTTTCACAAGGGTGCCACTACACTAGAAGCGAGCGCCGAGAGGGTGAGTAATTGCTACCTGAGCCCCCTTTTGGAGACAACGCCCAAGGGTCTGCAAAGAATAATCGAACCGAGTATAATGTAACTGTGTCTGGACATTTGCTCCTAGATCTAAATATGGGTACTTGAGCTGCGAATATATAAGTTTCACTATATGGGCGCTAATGTCTGTGAAGGCTTAGTCATTCCGCGTCGAACGTTCTGACGCCTGGATTCCTATGTCTCACTTGGGTTGGAAGAAGTGAAAAAGAGTGGAGGGTGGATTATTCATGGAAATTACGAAATTTGTTGTTTTGCAGCGTGCCGAGAATCTTCATCGACTAGACACGATCGTGCTGTTGACGTGAGAAATTTTCCCCATTTCCCCATTTTCCGCTAATTTTTCAAAAAAGTAAATATTGGCATGCGAGCATTGTCCATGCTATTATTGAGTAGCATGGGTATATTCTTGTGAGAGCATGTTCCATTTTTCTTATATACGAGGAATTCTAAAAAATATTGGTGTTAGATATTTTTTAATTTTTTGCTCTACTTGAAATATATATGGGAAAAGGGGGAAGACGATACACTACATTTGCTACTGACAATAGATTATTGTATTGAAGTTGTGGCAGGAAATTGATGGGCATCGACAAATTCTGTTTTTGGTGCTTGATTCATGTGAAAATATGCAGAGTAAGCTGCATCTCGGACGATTCATGTTCCTAGAAATGTTTTGTTGCGGTTTGATCGTTGCAGATCGTCTAGAACATTAAAAATTTCTGAGATTATACTGTCAATGGCAGAAATGTTTATTGTCAGTGTGTACAAACTCATCTCAGTCTTCGTGATGAGTAAATAATTTCTAAAATTATTAACAGGGGATATCTATGAGCCATGATTATTCCTTGTGACATACATGATTGTTGCTGACTCTGAGTGTCTTCTTTAATCAAAATCATTGGTACAAGAATATCTGCATTACAGGTACATCTCGGTTCTCGTTGTGATCGTATTGACTGCATGGCTGTTCAAGCACTATCGATTCCGTTTCGTCCACGAGACCGGACTGACACTCATCTATGGTGAGTGGGCATATTTTTCTTATTCAGTTTATTGTTCGAAAGTGATCGTTGCTCATTTTTGAGATTTACATAAGCTCGTCTAAATTCATTCATTAACTGTCGATTTAAAAAAAACTATAGGAGAGTCAATTGGGTACCGTTCCTTTTTTCTCGTTATATGTTCAGGATGAAACATATTGCTGGTGGGTTCTAGCATTATGTCTTTCCGGCTCACAGGGAAGCTCGGTTAATTCACCTTCCATGTTCACAATTGCCTAATTGTAAACCTTCCTCATTTTGCTCTCTAATGTTAAGTTGTGTATAATCTCAATATTTTTTTCTGAAAAGCTGTTCAAAATAATGACGAGCACTGTTGATCACTGCCCTTTCCCGTTATATGGCCAGTGTGCAACGTATTTCGACAGGGTTTCAGCGCACTGCGCATTGCCTCAATCTGTCAATCAAGGTGCTTTATGCGGGGAGAATTGTACCCTTGGTATCAGGGTCCAATTCCAGAATGATATGAGATGCCTAGGAATTTCAATGTCAGACTCCTTGAAATTTATCATGAGCATCAGTAATGCCTGGCTTTAACGTGAACAGTAACACTTGTAATTAGTCAAGCGATGTCCATCGAATCCAGGAGTGTGCTGCACCAGCTATTGAACATCGGGATGAGAACATATGGTAATTAGCCTGGTTAGCGTAGTCACAAAAGGTTCATTTCGCAATTTCCCAATGTGGATGGTTTTGCAAGCAGCACACAGTCATCGTGTATCAGCGACCAAAAAGTGATTGATAAAGAAGAGGGATGAATTAGCACATTCATCGAAGGATGAGTCACCAAGGAGTGAACAAAGACGAATTCCAGCCATATGGCATTGAGAAATCATAAAATTTGTACTGATGCCTTTAGTGAAAATTTACCGTGATTAGTTAATGATATACGCGAAATTGATCAGCTTTCACAATGAGCTGAAACATAAGATGATCAAACTCGGATCTTTTTGGTATTTCTGTTTCTTCTTCATTTCAAAAGGACAATATTGCTAGGCTCGAAACCATTTTGCTTTATATTTCACAGTGATATCTTTGCAGGTCTCTTCATTGGTATCGTCCTTCGATACTTCAACATTGGCCTTCTGGAGTCTCAGACATTCGACGTCGTGACGAAGAATAGCAGTGTGGTGACGGAGCCACCAGACTATCTGAGGTGAACAAGCCCGTTTGGTTATGTTTCATCGATTTTGTTGCTTCTTGACGTAAAACCGTGTGAGGAAAACTCGAACATGGATGGTTGTATGTTTCACAATGTCCTTATTTACATCTTTGACCATTTCTCACGGGGCCGTATCCATGAACGTCGGCAAACAGTTTGCCGCGTTCATGGATGCGGCCCACGGTTTTGGTTGTTTTTTCTTTTGAATGAAAATAGATGCAATTGAATACGCTTGTCGCCTCGTTTATGTTTTCATCTAAGAGTTTTTGTATAGTGGATGAGATTACCAGGTATTATTAGTGGGGGGTGGGCTTGGCCTGGTTATGTTTCACCAATGGTAATGTTCAGATTGGCCGTGAAGGCAGACAATGGAAAGGCGGTGACGTTCACGTACGAGCTGCAGGAGGGATTCTTTGCTGATACGGACAAGGAGAAGCACAATGAGAGGAAAATCGAGCAGAAGGTATACAGTAGTTCTAATGGGTCCGAAGTTAGGGCATACTGTAATGCTAATGGGTCAGATAGGTATACGCTAGTTGTGCTAGATCCGAAGTCGGGTTATACTGTAGTTCTATTTGGTTTGATATCTCAAAAGTTGTGACGGGAATTTAGTTTCCATGACTATAGAATGGAGAGAAAACCTGTTTAAATCCAAGTGAACAAACCTAGCACTGTACTTTTTTGCAGATTGTACACTAACTAATGCTATCCGTTTATCCCGGTTATTCTTCTTTTACAATTAGACCCAAGGCCAAACATCGTTGGATGATATTTGATACTTTCTAGCGCACTGTCTCATTGAGTCACTTCTCAGACCAGATTGATTATCGTCAATTCGTTCAGAGTTCGTTCTCTCCCGAGCTCTTCTTCAACATGCTGCTGCCACCGATCATCTTCAGCGCAGGATACAGTCTCAAGAAGGTACGGTAGCTCTCCCGGGTT
Source organism: Diplogasteroides magnus (assembly GCA_014805445.1). Taxonomy (NCBI): domain Eukaryota; kingdom Metazoa; phylum Nematoda; class Chromadorea; order Rhabditida; family Diplogasteroididae; genus Diplogasteroides; species Diplogasteroides magnus. Next base: position 7,754 of record JACMIF010002809.1, read on the forward strand.
ATGGGAGATGATGTTCTAGCAAGACTGAATCTTGGATTTGTTATGTTTCACGAACGATTTATCTAACCCTCGCCTTGTTTTTCGCTGATCCAGACGGCGCTCCAATTGAATTGGGGAGAAAATACAATCAATTATGTTTCAGAAGTCGTTCTTCCGCAACATTGGCAGCATTTTGATGTTCGTCTTTCTCGGTACGACGATTTCATGCGTCGCGACTGCGTGAGTTTTTGCCCGGCGGGCATTTCTAAATACGGTTGTCCGATGGGGCCAGGAACTCGAACATATTAGAAACCCGCATATTGCTCGTACTGATTACTAACTTCACCCAAACGGTTCCCTTTTTTTCGAATCACGGCATATTTTTACAGAGTGCTCATGTTCGTCTTTACGAAGATCTTCGGTATGGGATTCGCGTTCCAGGTGAGATTGAATATCATTGCCCCTGCAAAAGCGACGTGACCGTTAAGGATGTAATGCTGTAATTTGAACCCATAGTTAAAATATCTATATCTAGATCGATTTGTGCAACGAAGAGGTCTTATGTGATTATGGGAAAGGTCGATTTGTTCTCATGCTTGATCCGTGCATAGCAGCTACGTTATTACAACGATAGGGCATGCTCTGCTATGACACGGCCGGTTGAAATGGGTTTCAACTAGGGTTTCTAATTCGGGAGTAGTGTGCATTCGTACGTTGTCTGATTCACGAGGAGCGGTTGTCTCATTCATGCAACATGTATCATACAACTGCTCCTAGTGAATCAGACAACAGGCGACTCTACTCTCGATTTTGAAACCCTAGTTTCAACGATTTGATATGTAGCTCATAAAGTCGCAAAAACGTTCAAACGACCAGAGCATGTGGATTTATATTGACTATGTCACATTTTCTCTTTAGGAGCTTCTCTTCTTCGGTGCTCTCATCTCAGCAACGGATCCAAGTGAGTTTCTGAATGCTCTTATCTCTTCTGTTCCTCCTCTCTCTGACTGTCTCACCTTTGCTCAAGTGCTCCATAGCGCAGTCGGTAGTGCCTCCGTCTCCCACCCTGAGCCTCCCGGGTTCGACTCTTCCCCCTTGCACCATAAAAGCAACATGGCGTCCCTCATTGGCGACAGAGTTGGTAGCAGGTGCTACACAGAAGAACCCAACAAACCACGTGCCGAGGCCCCTGTGCACGGTGTGTCCGGTTCCTGGGTCGACATTTTGATGTATCCTTCTTCAATTGTAGATTTGTTATTTATATCCCATGTAACAGTCTTGTTAGTTGTTACTTGTAACAACCCTATCATTTTTTTCTCGAAACGAAAGCAACAGTAACCCTTTCAGTTACGGTGCTGGCGGTGTTGAGCGAGAAGAACGTGGAGGCCAATCTGTACGCGCTCATCTTTGGAGAGTCAGCGCTCAACGACGCCGTGGCCATTGTGCTGTCGACGTGAGTCAATTTGTCGTTATCTATTTCCAGCCACCATACGCTCTTTATGTAGGCTACAGTATGCTAATGCTCATGACCCAACTAAATTCTTTTCGACGATCTATTGTGTGAGGCCACTATGGGCATACCATTCGTAGTGGCTCCCCTGTCTGGCCATTGTTATCGGCGTGAGACTTTTACCGATACATAACAATTTTTTGTTACTGTAACCATCCTTTTATAAATTCTTCATGACAAACGTAAATTTCTTTTGACATTTCATAGATTGGTGTACAGTGCATAGTACCGCTGACAATTAGCCAATTTAACCAATAAGACATTACCCGACTGAAGTATGTTTCATCATGAGCACTTTAGGGAAGGAATTCGGACGATTGTAATTCTTGAATGACTACAATGACGTAGATGGACATTTGCGACATCATGGGGAATAATCGCTTGCGTAGTGAAAACGATGAGTGCGCTGACAAATCTGTCCATTTCACCATTATGGCGCTCTTTTCCTTCTCCCGTCTCTTCCCATGAGGACTTAGCCGGCCTTTTTGAGTATGGCAGTATTTTCTATAAATGGATCAGATTCAGTGACAAATGATGATGAGAAATCTTCAGAACGATAGACTCGTACACGATGACAGGAGACACCGTGGACCTTTTCGGAATCCTCAACGCCGGCATCAACTTCGTCCAAGTCTTCTTCGGTGAGCCGTTTTGTGACAACTTTTTAATTTAATATATTCCGCCTAAATTTAAAACTATGATCTGCAGGCTCGCTGGTGCTTGGATCGGCGATCGGGTGCGCGAATGCGGCACTTACGAAGTTTACGTGAGTGGTTTTTCTTTGAATTTTTTTATCTATTTCGATATTTTGATCCCCTTTGAATATGCGCAACAGATAGTGATTTTATTTTGAAAAAAAATGGTTTCCAAATTGAATGACGCCCTCACATAATATCTAGGATGAAAACAGGGACGTCACAGACCATTGTGCCAGAATGATGAAAAGGACAGATACGCCTTCACCTCAGTATTCTCACGGCGCATCCGTCCAATTCACCACTATGGCGCTAAAGTCCATGGCTCTGTTATTGTTCACCCTGTTTATAATTACTGATATTTCAGGTACATCTCGGACCATCCTCTGCTGGAGTCATCACTCTTCATCCTCATTTCTTACACAAGTTTCCTCATCGCGGAGATCGTGCACATGACTGGTGAGAGCCTCTCGAGAGAATTTTCTAAGAATACTGTAGCTTGTGAAGTAAATGTTGACCACGTCTAGTTTTGATGACTGTAGTTTGCGGTATTCGCTAGAAAGTCGGAATTAAGATCACTGTGGGTTACTGTAGCTATCGATCGATTGAGGCATCGTGGCCGTATTGTTCTGTGGAATCTGCCAGGCGCACTACACCTACAACAACCTCAGCGAGGACAGTCAGGCTACGACGAAGAAGTTCTTTGAGGTAAGGAGTGCGCCCCATTAAAATACCGTAAGACATGGATGGATACCGGGTCATATCCATGTCTTTGTTTGTGCTGTGTAGCCTGTCGTCGTATTTGGTGGAATTTTGAAAACAGAGGACTTAATGGTGTCTGCATTGCACATCAACGTGGAAGTCGATAAAATCACGACTAGAGAAGTAGTGATTTTGTGTTGATGAAGTTGTATAAGGGAAAATTTATTATTGCTTGCGAATTCGCGCATCGCTTTTTCTATAAGATTCCTAACGTTGATCTATCATAGCTCGTTCCGAGTGTACCGTATCCTTCCTAGGATCTGCTCATACGCTACCGTATTTTTTGAATGTTGCCATTAGATATCGTAACTTCAGACTTTTACACTATGTCCCTTTCAGCTGATTACATTCCTCTGCGAGTCGTTCATCTTCTGCTATATCGGCATCTCGATATTTACCTCGAACAACCAGAAGTGGAACGTCCTCTTCATCATATTTGCATTGGTCAGTGAGCTTGTTAACTAACGGAAGTTCGCTGTTATTCTTGAAAAGGTAATACTGTATTGTGATTGGGAAATATATTAAAATGTAGTTTTTCACTTTAAATTTAATGATTTGGCGCCAGTATTAGCTTATAGAAAATGTCATATGGAAGTTAAGATATGTAATATTAATATTGACATTTGCTATCGTTACAAATGAATATATTGCGATCTTTTTTTAAAAAAAGCCGTCCAGGGAGTCTGTGAAGACCAACAAAGAGTCAAGGGAGTCGCGAGCGACCAACAAGCGGTTTTCGCTGCGTTTATGCGAATGCCTCGCAATCTGTTCTTGTCCAGGACATTGATCTCCCCCATCGGGAAGTGTCTCAGAGACTCCTCTGGCGACTTCCTTTTCTCCGAGATGAAATTTTGCCTATTTAAAAAATAATATTTTTGTGTTTATTTGCAGGTTGCGATCACTGTAGCCCGTGCACTCTATGTGTATCCTCTGTGCAAGGTAAGTATGGTCATGTATTGTCAGGTTCTCTATGTAAGAAAATCTGAAAGTTATAACTGGGGTTGAAAATATTCGGCTTCCTTTATGCTGACTGTGGCTGCATACGATAATCGAATGGGATTTGTCACCGTTACTACATACAAACTGATGAAACTTGCAAATGCTCACTACTAGAAAACATTCGGAACAATCGTTGTCTGAACTAGAGTGGGTGGAAGAGGAATTCCTCATGAAAGAGGAAATTCATGATGAATTTCCTCATGAACGAAATTAATAGGAATGAGAAGTCATTTTCCCTCTGACTCTGAACTAATGAAGACAAAACTATGTTCATTCCTTATACCTACTGTAAAAGATGATTGATCCGGGAGTGAAAGTGTCTTCATCTACCATTGAGTGCACAATGTAATCTATACAGGTCATCAACATCCAGAGGAAACCGCCCATTCCCAAGAACTACCAACACATGATCCTATTTTCGGGTGGGTGCTTTTTTGTTCACTTAAACATTTTTCGAGTAAAAATCTACTAAAGCGATAAATATTAATTGTATATTATTTTTAGAGAAATTTGTTATTTTTACATTTAGAGAAATAGATGTGGCATTATTGGCGTTTTGAGGATATACATAAAGGGTCAACTAAAACATCGAAAAAATAGGCGTGGTAGATAGTAATTTATCATGGTAGATAAGAGCTCTTTCTTGCGGTGCGAATAGATCGGCGACACATGCCTGAAGACAAAGATTATCTTTGAGGTCTTCGAGGTGCAATGGCCTTCGCATTGGCTGATAGGAACACGGCTACAGAAAATAGACAGGTGAGAGGAAGAGATTCCTGAAAGGAATGTCCTGGGGATACTGTAGCTTCTTTATTGCTTCTGTCTAGACTTGCATAGCGATGCTTAGTATTATCTTTCTGTTTGGTGCTTTTGCAGTAGGTATTGATCACTTCTTATGCATACGTTGAAACATATTTGAAATGTGTGATTCCTTCCGCAATTCTTGTCATCATAGTTCGAACAGGTTGTCATCAGCGATACCACCTACTCGACCCATTAATCCCCCACAATCAGACTTCACCACATCTTATAATCGTTCAAACAATATTTTATTTAGAAATACTTATATTACTCACAAAAATAATTTGAAAAACATTTTCAGGTGATCTGCGCGGCTACGGTAGCCATCGTCGTTGTTACCGTAATCTTCAATGGCGGCCTCTCATCGTGGATGATCGACTATCTGGGAATCAAGTGGGTTTCGGTGCAACAGACATATGGCAGTGGTGGAAATATATTAACATAACATAACATATTTATCACGTCAAGCGTTAACGCAAGGTGAGTATGGAACGGCGCAATTGGTCGGGGGCAGTGTTCCACCAGTTGGGTCCGAGTGCTCTTGATAATTCTCCTCTCCACCGGATCGGAGGTGGTCCTTGTGGTCGGGATAGCGCTCTGTTGTAAGGAAT
>JACMIF010002811.1:0-12298 GCA_014805445.1 Diplogasteroides magnus
GTTACTCAGTTTGAAGAGGTCTTTCAAACGATGTGCTATATGACATGTTTCCGAGACAAAAAATTTCAGACTTGGCACGGTGCCAAAATCGTGAAAAATAGGTGGTCGGGTCTGGGGTCGCGGCTGAAGTGTATCCCACCCCTAGGGATGTCAAAACCAAAATTTGGTCCGGATCGAACAACTTTCACTTTACTGTGCCACCATCCTGTGGTCGCCCTGCCGCCCCTACACGGAACTCGTTTTAAGAGGATAGTTGGGCTAACCGAGTCTTTATCCAAGGACTGAAAAGGACACAGAGTGAGTTCGTGGGCTATAACTGTCGCTGAAGAATATGAGAGGTGTGAAATCGCAGTGACTGTCATTACTTGCCATGTATCGTAGATTAAGGACACAGTTCTGAATTTTTTGTAAAAATAAACAATTCACTTTCCGAAATGTGAATACTTCTCATTATGCATCTTGAAAATTTTTTTATGCTAAACTCTCTGACAGTTTGGCTTTAAGCGAAGACGTATCGTATGATTTTGAATCGATGGACTCTAAAATACTATCACTATGAGTACAATCGAATTACTTCATAATCTTTAGATGCTTCTACAATACCGTGCAGGCCAAGGCCAAGAGCTACTTCCGCAATAGGGTTGTCAGTTTGACTGAATGGCGTTCAGTCTCAGTCACATTGCATCCGAGAAGGTGCAATGTGACTGATTCATGTGACTACTCAGTCGCGTGATTTATCGGAGGGATAATTCACTTGACTACTCAGTCAAGAGAATTCATTCACTGAATTACTGCGCGGCGTGAATTATCCTTGAATTATCATGAATTACTGTGAATCATTGCCTCTTTTTGACGTTTTTTGGGCGCCACAGCTCATATAACGAGTAAATAGCAACACTAAAATTAATGTAGATGGCCTAGGAGCCTTCCTTATTCAGCACATTGTATTCAGCCTCGCTTTAGATGTAAATATTGATGCAAGCACTTGTATTTTATTAAAATAAGCTATTTCTATGAAGAAAATTGCTTTTCCGCACACAGTATACACTTTGTATGCTTCCCAGAGACCCAACGGTAGATTCTGGAGATTTTTTTATACATTCCAGAAATAGTTCAAATGGTAAAATGTTTGTGAACATATAAGGCTGTTCGCGTAAGAGTCGACCCTATCTCCACACGGTTTCAGAATTTAGGTGTTAGATTTCGATGAAAACTTGTAAATAGATGCAGTTTGATCTGCTGATTCCAAAAATATAGGTTTCATGGAACAATATTTTGTATTGGACCGAGATATTGGCAAGGGTTGACAGTACTTTTCATATCAAAAATAGGCTGTATTTATGTTAGTTTTGAGAATTTCCCCATAAAAGTATATATCAACAGATAGCACTTGAGGAGAGGAATCGCATGGATCCTTTAAATATCACCTAACTCTTTGCAGAGACGAGCTAGCTTCTATCTCGTCCAAATGATATCTTGTCCCAAAAATGACGTATTCCATCTTATCCGCATTTTCAAGAAGATATCGAAAACTGGTACATGAGTCTAGATATTAGGTGCAGTTGCATCAGACTTCTTTCAAAAAACCGACTTTACAGTGTTTCATTCCACATTTCGCCCCTCTGAGCGTCGGTTTTTGATTAAGTTTCATGCGTTTTCAGCAATTGTTCACCTCTGAAAGGAAAAGTTTATCCTTCTGGTACAGGTAAACGTTTACTCTTATCTAACACAGATGGTGATAGGTAACAAATACGTGCGTTCGGCTAAGAATCATACATATATAGCGGGCCAATTGTCTTTTTTGATTTGTCTGGGTAAAATAAATTTTGGAGTATATAAACGTGTGATGTTTTCTTATATCGTTTTCGAGGAAGAAATCTCAAAGTTACTGTAGTTTCGCATGCATATAACAGATTACATTTTTGACCTTCCATGAGTTTGAAGATTTCTGGATGAGATTTTTTTAGCGTTTGATAGCTCTCAACGAAATCTATTTTTATTTTTAGCTATACCTTCTGGTGCGTACCTATTGAATGCAGATGGCAAAAACGGTTTCGAATTTTTGCACCACTGTGGGGAAGATAAAGATTTTCATTAGAGGGGCGAAAAAATTCCAAAAAAGTGAACTTTAGTAAAACAAACCCTGGAAGCGAACTATGTCGCAGTGAGTTTTTGATTATCAAAATTAAAACAGCAGCAATAGTGAAAATAAGTACGATATTCGGATTCTACGCCAAAAGTTATACCTGTATGTAGATTTTCAACCATCTAAGTTGCTTATAAGGCCATTAAATGCCATGACAAACGCTCGTATTCAGGGGAATACGAAGGGAAACCGCTAGGATTCCATGGAATCCTAAAAAATGACCGACCGCTTCGCTCGTATTCCATGACCATGGAATATGAGGGAGGCCTGCACTTTCGTATTCCCTCTAGCGCGAGTATTTCATCAGCCAACACTACTATACATCAACATTATGGCCTAAATAGCCAAGCAGACAGAAAAACACCACTGTCACTGAAACGTTCTGAATGATGAATGACAATTCCATTCTGTCACCAGTGACAGTTATACGGACAGCGGTGACACAGTGGTGACACTTTCGGACTTTCATTCGTCAATCTGACAAAGTCGCAAATGTAAGCCGTTGATTTACATTATTTAGAAAATTATGTCAAGGTAAACACGAGAAATGGGCTGTCACATTTGGCAGTGTGCCATTTGTGACAAGATGGTAAGAGTCGGCCGTGTCACAAATGGCACTGTGCAAAGCGTGACAAGGCCGATTCTAACAGTCTTGTCGCAATTTTCACTTTGCCATTTGTGAATTCTTGGTTACCTTGTCATAATTTTCTAAATAATATAAATCAACATCTTATGTCTTTCGTTTTTAAATTTAAAAATTACGCCTTTGCAAAATGACTGCAATTCTATTGCCATGCAGATTACCTTTGGACTGAATCAAAGCGGCGATGAAATGGTGCACGATCAAATAGCCAAGATATATCCAAATCTCAGTCACCGCTCTACTATAATAACCGGTTCGCATATGTATATTTTTTTCTAAAAAAATCTGTCATATGTAATAGGATTGTTTCGGCTTTCATATCTTTTGTAGCCTACCTAGGGCAGAAATATTAAAATTGTTGAAAGTGCAGATTTGTAGAGGCAGACCAATCTTAGCAGCTTCTTGCACCCAAGCAGTAAAATGATCAGCAAAAAGTGCAGCAAAATGAGCACTTTGACAGCTCCATACCAACATAATTCCATGAATAAAATAAGAATTTATTTCCGAAGTTTATCGCATGGTGCCGCCTTACCTTGAGTTGAATAATAGCACGTCTTAACACGAGGTCTATGAGACAACTGATATGGTCATGGTACCGGAAAAGTCAGAAATTTTCTAAAAATCCCTGAAATTAATCTTATGTGACCCCAAGTAAAAGAAAATTTGTCAGGACATCAGTGTAGAACAAGCTATTTTTATAGCTTTTTTTAAAAAAGCTGGAAAAATAGCTTGTTCTACACCCTTTTTGAATGCCTAAATTTAGACTGCCCCATTTACCCCAGTTGTAATATTTTCTACTGCAGGAAGCACGCTAAGCAGTGGCTACATGATTTACACCTTATCGTCCGTTGGGTGCACATGCACCGCTGCCTATATCATCATCTTCATCATGCGAACAAGAGTAAGCTTGTTTTTAAATTTTTTACCCGGGCGCGTAATATTGTGCCTCTTCTTACACAGAAAAATATCTGTGGATAATGACAAATTGAATCAGTGGGTTCTCAAGTAACATATTCATTTTTCTGTGTGGCGTTGACTACGCCATGCATCAACTCCATAGTAGCGTTTTTAAATAGTTAAAAAGTGCATTTCTCATTTTTCTAATTTATACGGAGTCTATCGAAGTAGCTACAGTTACTCGGAGATTAGACGAAGGAGAATGGAGATTTTTTTAAGATTTGGAAACCTTACTTCATAGATGTACATTTGTTCCAGGTGATCTGGCTGCTGGAAGAGTGTGAAAACAGTATGAGTGCGACAACGAAGAAAAATCATCAAATGCTGATTACTGTAAGTTTTAAGAGGTGTTCTATAAGAAAACCAAAGAAAGAAGACAAATAGTACAAAAAATTACAAATTGCGTATTGAAAAAGTCACATATTATATATTATATTATTAGGATACTCACTAAATCCATATTATCTTCGTATCCGTTGCAGGGCAAAGCCCTTTTTATGTTATAGGAATTAATAATTATGAATTGTATCATATAAGATAACAGAAAACTAGGATTTCTTTTGAAAATAGAAGGCGCTGAAAATATAATTGATACATACACTATCGGAAATAAGTCACCGGCGGATTATATTTTCTCTAATATCTTCGCTGAAAGTTTTCGGAAAAATCTTAAATTTTTCTTATATTTCAGAAACTATCTGACTGGAGTGAGTTATCAGACCGTGAGGCTGGCACACAGTCAAAAATTGACCCCCATTCAAACTTTTCTACCTGACTAAGTCGAGGACGCTGAGTTCAAAAATCAATATCTCAATGTCTGAAAATGAGTTTGAGAGGTAGGAAAAATCGGCAAAGTGCGGACTCGGAAAATCTAACTTTTCCTAGGCGTCCAAACCATATAAAAGTATAGTGATTCTTGATCGTCTCGACGAGATAAGACTTTTTGTAGTTGGTACCGTCTCATGAAACTCAAAACAGACAAAGTCACAAGCATTTGTTTCCGAAAAACGGCCGTCCTGAAAAAAAATTTGGCCTATGTGGCGTTTTTTTATTGTTTCATTCGATTCTCCATAACATTCTACATCTAATTCCGATCTGAATGAGGCCGATTCGAGGTTGCGCGCACCTACCCCCCAATGTCCCGGGTTCGAGCTCCGCCTGTGACGGCCAGTTTTTGCAGCCTTTTCAGAGTTATGTGGTGAAGTGAACATTCATTATTAGCCTGTTTATCGAATTGTAGAATAATTTTCATAGGTATTTGCAACGGGTTTCGTAGAATTTTGAAGAATAGGTCTAGATGTCCGTCATTAACGAAATTATGTGATCATCTGTCGATATTTTATTGTCATTGTCATCCAACAGTGAAATAACTTTCAGAATCATTTGGTGTTCGGAAGGCGCAAGATTCGGCCAGTCAAAATGACCCTGATATGTACTGTGCACTCGGACTATCTTGAAATGGCCCCAAGAAGTGCATTTAGATCACACTCTTCTTCCTCTTCAAGAAACTGTAGCAGATATACTTGATTCCTCCACTAAAACTGCTCCCGTGACATAAGCATTTTGAAAGAGGAAGATTGTTTGAGCTCGACCGCAGTAGTCGAAGGACCGTGTCTCCCAGTACTGCAGTGAGATGAGTGGATCGAATACGTGAGCTTATCCAGAGGAGGCTTCCGAAAGATGATGACCAGAGACATTGAGCCAGATGAGCGAAATGAAACTGGAGCAGATCGAGAGTCTCAATGGCCACCTTACCTCTTGTTGGCCATTCCTGGATAGTCCGAGTGCACAGTACATATCAGGGTCATTTTGACTGGCCGAATCTTGAGCCTTCCGAACATCAAATGATTCTGAAAGTTGTCCCGTCTGATGAATTTCACTGTTGGATGACAAAGACAATCAAATATCGACAGATGATCACATAGTTTCGTTAATGACGGACATCTAGACCTATTCTTCAAAATTCTACGAAACCCGTTGCAAATACCTATGAAAAATACTCTACAATTCGATAAATAGTCTAATAATGAATGTCCACTTCACCACATACTCTGAAAAGGCTGCAAAAACTGGCCGTCACAGGCGGGGCTCGAACCCGGGACAATGAGGTGGTAGGTGCGCGTCTTCGCATTAAGCCACGGTGCGCGCAACCTCGAATCGGCCTCATTCAGATCGGAATTCCAATACGTTGGTGACCGAAATTGTTCATGAATCTTCGGCTCTAGATGTAGAATGTTATGGAGAATCGAATGAAACAATAAAAAAACGCCACATAGGCCAAATTTTTTTCAGGACGGCCGTTTTTCGGAAACAAATGCTTGTAACTTTGTCTGTTTTGAGTTTCATGAGACAGTCCCAACTACAAAAAGTCTTATCTCGTCGAGACGATCAAGAATCACTATACCTTATATGGTTTGGACGCCTAGGAAAAAAGTTAGATTTTCCGAGTCCGCACTTTGCCGATTTTTCCTACCTCTCAAGCTTATTTTCAGACATTGAGATGTTGATTTTTGAACTCAGCGTCCTCGATTTAGTCAGGTAGAAAAGTTTGAATGGGGGTTAATTTTTAACTGTGTGCCAAGGGTATCTCACTCCAGTTAGATAGTGTCTGATATACTAGACCACATTACTGATATTTTCTGAACTTAAAGGCCCTGTACTTCTAGTGGCCGCTTCCCCATAAATGAAAGTGGGTTTTTATGTTATGCAAACCTATGCCATTTTAGTGAGGGGTCCAAAAAAATTTTTTTTTAAAATTTTTATTGCCACTACCGGTACCTCTAGACTTGTTTTTTGCAAAAACATTTTTTCTAAATATTTGACCATGATACCCGTATCATGGTGCGAAAAAATTTGATCAAGGATCGGCATGGGGTAATTTTTTTAAAGACGCCAGAAAGGGAGATTTTTTTGTTGTTTTGCATGCACTTTCGTTATCACTTCTCTCCATTCCCCCCACTTTCTCGTCGTCAGAGCGGTCTACTCTGCCAATGAATGAGTAAGGGAATTGAAGAGAAGTGATAACGAAAGTGCATGCAAAACAATCTCCCTTTCTGGCTCCTTTAAGTGTCCACCACATGTGGTGATTGTATCCTCGATCGATATTGGTGCTGAAAAATGAGGTCGCACTGAGCAATATTTTCTCGAACGCAAAATAGTCGAAAAAATTACCCACATTCTTTTAACATCTCATAAAATTTTCCTTTGAAAATGATTAATTTTGGTTGGTTTTCCAGCTCACAATATCGTCTTTGAAGCAAGTTATGGTCATTCAAAAATCTCGAGATGTCTGCGTTCGAGAAAATATTGCTCAGAGCGATCGAATTTTTCAGCACCGATATCGATCGAGGATACAATCACCATATGTGGTGGACACTTCAAAAAAATACCCCCATGCCGATCCTTGATCAAATTTTTTTCGCACCGTGATACCCTGATACATGGTCAAATATTTAGAAAAATTTTTTTTGTAAAAACAAGTCTAGAGGAACCGATAGTGGAGCTATATTTATGTGGTGTTGGCTATGGTTTTTCCCAGCCTTTGGCCATAAATGTTCAACATACTGTAGATCAGCTATTCCCGGCCTAGAAGTTGCTGACATAAATGCGGCGCCCCAGAAAAGGGGTTCCTCTGAAAAGCTATTTTTGTTGTATGAAGAGCTAGGCTCATGAAATTTTCAGGGCAGTTACCCGACTACCCCAACATAATTATCGGCTACTTTGACATTCAATTTTCCTTTGTCCCCGTGCAGGGCGGTCGAAAGGGTGCAAAAAATGCAAAAGGGTCATATTTGCGGATTTTTCCTGCAATGGGGAAAAACAAATTCAAGTACACGTTGATTTGAAGACCTCCTGAAGTGGACTACCTTCAATAAAAATTTCTGATTTTTTGGACCCCTCACTAAAAAATGGCAAAGGTTTGCATAGCATATCTATAAACCTTTTAGGTTGGAACATAAGTAATGATCGTTTTAGGGTATTAGGTTGGAACATAAGTAATGATCCATTCTTCTTTCACATCGATTATCTTCGTGCAACCGGATAATAGCTATTGTCCATAATTATCATAGACTCCCCATACAAGTCCTCACTAGCTGCCACCATCACCAGCCTATTTCGCAATAACGCCCCGCGGCGCGCTTTTTCGAAGTTGGTCGATTCGCGCGCTTTTTCCCCTCTTCGGAACATTTAGATTCGCCGTGGCTCGGGCAAAAGAGCTAATTCGAAGGTCTCAACGGTAAATTGAAGCCATCCGGACGGCCGATAATACTGATTTTTTTCTTCGCTCAAATCTCATTATTCGCGGAGTTACAGTGAAAATAGTGGAAAAAATTGAAATTTGTTCTACGTGCAGCTAGGACCCTGTGACTCTTCCAGTTGGCGAGTAATAGTAGGAGTATTAAAACTTTGTTTGGGGAGCCCGGAAAAATCAAAACGGGGTATGTTATTAATGTTTTTGTCAAAAAAATCATACCTGTGTAGGCCCAAAAACAACATTTTTGAATACTGTGGCCGTATTTCTAGCCGTAAATAATCCATCTATCGTAGTTCCAATACTCCTACTATTACCCGCCAACTGGGAGAAGCAAGAGGCCGTAGCTGCACGCAGAAAAGTTTTCGGTTTCTTCCGCTTTTTCCGCTGTAACTCCGCGAATATTGAAATATGGGCGAAGAAAAAAATCAGTGTTATCGGCAGTCCGGCTGGCTACGATTTACCGTTGAGACCTTCGAGGTAGTTCTTTTGCGTGAACCAGGGTGATGCTAAATGTAACGTGGAGGTGAAAAAGCGCGCGAGTAGGCCATCTTCGAAAAAGCGCGCCGCTACGCGTTATTGCGAAAGAGGCTGGTGATGGTGGCAGCTAGTGGGGACTTGTGTGGGGAGTCTATGATAATTATGGACAATAGCTATTATCCGGTTGCACGAAGATAATAGATGTGAAAGAAGAATGGATCATTACTTATGTTCCAACCTAATACTTTCATTTATGGGGAAGCGGCCACTAGAGGTACAGGGCCTTTAAGTTCAGAAAATATCAGTAATGTGGTCTAGTATATATAAGAAAAATTTAAGATTTTTTCGAAAACTTTCAGCGAAGATATCTTTCAGCGAAGATATTAAAGAAAATATAATCCGCCGGTGACTTATTTCCGATAGTGTATCTTGAAATTGCTTGGTGATTTTTGACCCCCTGTTGCAAAATGTCGCCAGTATGAAATCATGAAATCTAATCATTTCAACTGGTCAAAATGAGCTGAAGTAATTCCCAAATGTATACATGCAGACGCTTACTCTGCACGCAATACTTCCGTCATTGATTGCCTTCACGTTGGTGCTGCTCGTTCTTATGGTACTGAACATTTATCGTCATCCGGTAGCGGAATATATATTTATGATGGTATGCGACTAAGGCATTCTTGACAACAACGACGTGGAGGGGAAATGATCGAGAAACGCACTCCTCTCAGTTTCGAACACAGAAAACTACATGGCAATGCGTTGTATGACCATTTCCCCCACTCTATTTTTTGGCGCCGAGTAAAGATTTAACGACTAGCCCATCTTGCACAAAGCCATTGTACTTTGCAGACGGGAGGAGGTCCGTCCACTCTCAATCCCATCATCACACTTTCATTTATTACGCCGTATAGACAGTGCCTGAATCCATCAGGAGAGTAAAGCATAATCTTTTCAGATTCATCATTCATACATGTTTGTGGCGTCACTCGACGTCCAGCGCGAAAGTCACTACTATCACTCCATCAATCACAGATAAACACTCAGGATACCAGCGATCATCTTTGTTAAAGAATTCGTCCGTGTGTCTATGAGAAGCTTACAGTTTGACTATTTTATGGGTTTTGTTTGACAAAGGTTACATCTTCAAGCATATGGCATTGAAACATAATCCATAAAGTAAAGTAGTCTAATCGACAATCTTTAAAGGAGCAACAAAGGGAGATTTATTTGCATGCACTTTCGGGTTCACTTCTCTCCATTCCCCCACTTTGTCGTCGTCAGAGAGGTCTACTCTGACAACGGGAGAGTAAGGGAATTGGAGAGAAGTGATCCCGAAAGTGCATGCAAATAAATCTCCCTATGTGGCTCCTTTAATCCGGCCGACGGTCGGCCCTTGTGGGTATACACTGGAATCTCTGGATGGGTTTGTGCAGTTTTGTGGTTAAGTTTGTGTTTTGTTGGTTCCATATCGAGGTCCGACCGAAATTGGATAGTTAGATATCGATAAGCGCTATCAGTGATGTTTCACAGGGGGGAATAAATAGGAAAGGGGGATTAGAAGGCGTCTTCAGTTGCATCGTTGAGTGAGAGTAGTGTCGCCATGCACACCTCCACTCTTCTGTTCATTCTATCCGTGAGTACTCCTCTTGCATCGGCCACTCTTGGATTCGATGCCAGTGAAGTGAGTGGCACAATTATACTAGAGTTCATTCAATTCTAACCTCCCCATTGTCCATCGAGCGGTCGACTCTCAACCTCATAGACAACCGCTCGGAAGTGAATGGTTAGACGTGCATGGGCCACACACAATAGTCATTTGGCACATTAGGGTTGGCAGTTTGTATGCGATGTTATGTTTCACGAAAGTAATATAGCTGTACTATACAATGAAGCATAGCCGATTTTGCATACAAATTGCCAACCATTGAGATTCTCCACTCAGTGACGTCATTCAGCCACTCCGTATCACCACTTCCACTTTCAATTGTCTCAAGAACAACAGCTATCAATTCTTCATTGGCAGAGTGTGGACGCAAGATGGAGCCTATGACGATACAGGCTTCCAGAATATCAAGGTGATCATAGTTGTCGTTCTTGATGACGACGTGATCGTTGGTGACAAGATGTCGTCATCAGAATGCATGGGCCGCCGGAATGTCCAATGTGGATGCATACATCACCCCGTGCTTCGAATCTTGGTGTCCAACTTCTGTCAATCAGGTGAGACTATTCGAAAGAGGAATACGAGTTGAAAAAACTTAAGACCTCGAAAGGAAATGTTTCTTTTTCAATCACTTCTTTCAGGTAGAGGCTGCTCTTAACAAGTTGAAGTCTGAGGGAGCGACGGTTGGCCGAGTCTGGTTCGAAGTGTTGGTGTGGGACAATTGGGGTGTCGAGGACACCAATCGACAGGCCATTACCGACATGACCAACAAGGCCGTCAGTATGGGATATAGTGTAAGCGAAGAAGAGGGGAGGAAGAGAGGATAGTGGATTGTATTATATTAGGTGGGAATCTACACAAGCGCGGAGGCCTGGGAATACACTATGGGTCTTGATTGGACTACAATGTCTAAATATCCCCTTTGGTGGCAAAATTTCGATCAAATTCAGGTAAGATTTTCTTCTATTAGTATTCATTAAGATACGTTATTTTTTCAACTCAAGCTAGGGTGGAACCGGGTGGAAAACTTTCGAATTAAATTCTGATTTTTTTCCTGGAAGTAGGTATGGGCACCCCAATCAACGTCTTGTAGTGATTCGGTCTGAAAAAATTTCGCAATCGATTAAAAAATGAATTTTGTCATAATATTCGATCGATCATAACTCGCTTCAAACTCATCGTAGAGGGCTGGGAAAGAGCTCATTGTGCAGCAAATTTTTTTCTCACCATTTTACTTTGGGACCATGGCCGTATCTGTAACGGTAACTGAGATAATACCTGTCGGCCTCGAAAAATCGGCATTTTAAAAAATATTAAAAAACCTATCGCTGGTTTTTGTCAAATGAAAGCTGAAGCAATTCTACACAACATATATTTTAAGAAAAAAAATTCCTGCCATCTTTGGGAAAATCGAGGCCAAAGTGTCTGATCACCACAAACTGCTGCCTTGTTAAAGCGAAACTTGGTGCTCTTCCCAAGCGCAGCTTTAAGACCTAGTTTTTCTTGCTCTACCCCGTGCTGGGTATTATCAGCACTATATGACACTTTGATCCCAGATGGCGATTTTTTCATTTTTCACGCCATGAACCCCGAGTCATGATGAAGACACGATAATTGTTCACCTCAATGTAGGGCGGCACCAGGTCGCAAGCTTTCGAATTAAATTCTGATTTTTTTCCTGGAAGTAGGTATGGGCTCCCCAATGAATGTCATATCTTGGTTTGGTCTGAAAATATTTCGCAATAGTCTTACAGATCAATTTCGTCATCATGTTTTGTCGAGCAAAACTCGCTTCAAACTCATCCAAGAGGGCCAGTGAATCTTGGCGCTCGTCGAAAGCGCAGCTGTAAGACCTAGTTTTTCTTGCTCTACCCGATGCTGGGTGTTGACAGTGATATATGACAATTGGATCCCCAGACCTTCATTTTTTTCATTTCGAACCATGATCATGGTGGAAATGAGAAAAAAATTTTGTCTCCGAATGGGCTGAAAACTTGGTTGTAGGGTAAATCGACCCCGTAGATCACGAATCTGAGGTCGGTTTGCCATGAAAAATTTTCGTTGCCTCAGGGCATGAAATTTTTTCCATTTTTTAACGATTTTTGATGCCCTGAGGCAACGAAATTTTTTCATGTAAAACCGACTTCAGAT
>JACMIF010002812.1:0-16541 GCA_014805445.1 Diplogasteroides magnus
ACCCATACATCCAATTTCATAGTTTGACGAACGTGAAATAGCCTATCCGATGCAGAATTTTACGTAGAATCGACCTGTCAAAACTAGAAATTTCTATCTTTCCTCACAAAAAAGTTATTTGACTGGGGGAACTGGGCGATTCCGCCGGATTCCGCCGGAATCGCCCTCTAACGGGCGGAATCCCTATCACTGTATGTAAATCTCCCAATCAAATCCACCTACTGACGTGCCAGAAATGTGACCATTGCAGGTTCTCTCCAACCATATCAAGCAACGACTTGGCTATCACTACCCCGAAATAAATGTCATCAAAATGAGAGAGAAAACTTCAACGGTCAAAGCAACCTCTGATATGTCCAATTTTCGCACCGGAAGCTGGTTCATTAGTACAACCCATGGTCTTTCAACTGGTGATGTACGTACATGTAATTGAGCTTCTCTTTCTTTATTCGCCATTACATTATTATAGCAAAATTATCCGTTTTCCATCACCAGACTGATGAATCGGCATGTGATAAAAAGATGCATTGTAACATGTTACTCTAAACACATTTACATAATGAACGTAGAATGGAAATATAGGGCAAGCTTCAGAACGATTAAATGTCAATAGACGAGTGCACTTCTCATTCGCCTGATCCACTCGAAGCGGTTATCTCTGCGGGCGATAGAGAACCGCTCCGGGAGGATCAGACGAATGAGAAATACCTTTTGCTACCGATTTAAAACCCCTAATATGCACTGCTAGTAGAGTGGGAAGATTGGGCGAAGAGTGAAGAAGTGTACTGTGAGAGGTAAATTTCCGTCATGATCACCTTCCTCTTGCACCGGATGACGCGGTAAATGAGGACATCCCTGAATCGGGCGACGCACAACACCACGATGAGGGCGTCCATCGCCGGGAAGATCGCCGTCAGCATCACTGATGAGGGTATTTATTAGGGTTGCGTAAACAAACTATTCTGTTTGGATAAACAGTCATGAGCGGTCATTCTTAACCAAACGTTTGTCTAAGCGGTCATTCTTACGCAAACGTTTGCCTAAGCGGTCTAAGGGAGGGGAAAAGTCAATTAGCGCCACGATCAGTTCACTGAAGCGCTATTATCTGTTTCACCTTTGACTATATCGATTTGCAGTCAACAGCAAAGTTGTCGCTCTCATCAAGACAATCATCTTTCATATTCACTGAAATTTAAAATAATGAGGTTGAACTAATTTGAAATGCGAACAGTAGTTTCCATCGATAAAATTAGTCTGTGCATTATAACTCAGTTCAACGTCATTATTTCGAATTTCAGTGAACATGAAAGATGATCTAATGGATGTGTACTACAACTTCTCTGTTGACTGCTAATCGATATAGTCAAAGCTGTAGGAAATAAATGCTTAGTTCTTACGCAAACGCTTGATTCTTAAGCAAACGTTTGCGTAAGGGTCATCTTAACCAAACGTTTGAGTAAGCGCGGTCTACTGTGAGGAATGAAACAAACGTTTGCGTAAGCGTTTGTTTAGGCTACCCTAGTATTTATCTGGTTGACAGGAATGCTTTAACTAATGAGATTTTAATTTATATTTACATAAATAAATTTAGTGGGCAGAGACCCAAACTATTTTTTTCTCTCCTAAATGCTGAAGTATCCATGAAAACTGAATAAGCTCAAGTGTAACAAGAGTGCAAAAGACTATTTGCAAAAAAATCTTTAGTGGCTAAGCTCTGTGAACATTCTCTTGAAGCAGCTCATACGTCTGTATCGTGTCAACATGAGCCGATTGTTACCAACCATACTTCAAGGGCAGTTTAGCGGAACAAATATTCATAGAGATATTACATAGGAATGTGCCAGTATCTCCAAAGTCGAAGCCCGTCATTGGCACGATGAGAATCAAGGCAATTGGAGCGTACGAAAAGACGCAGGGGACGCTTGTCTGAAAATTTTTGCACCTTTTATACTACGTCTTTTCACAGAGCGTCTTCACATACTAGAAATAAATGAAATAACTGCCAAATCTGCTCCAAAATGAAGCTGAGATTATTTGGTGCGTTTTAGCAGTTATTTTTGCGTCATGTGTTGCTTTTTCAAGCTAATTTACATTATTATCCAGCAGAACAATTGTTGCTTTAAAAAATCTGGCATAAGAAACACGATAAGGACGAATGAAAAGCAAGAACTCCGTGGGTAAAGGTGCTGCCACGCCAAGCGCTAACGCTAGGTGGGGCTCACTGGTAAGGCCGGCTGCTAGTAGGACTACGAGGGTGCTTGCGACATAATGGTGAAATGCGAATTTGCGGCGTAATGTCGAAATAACACCAGCGCAGGTGTCCGTTTCACCACTATGACGCAAGTGGACATGTTGTCTTTAATCTCGCCTGGTCACCTGAATGAGCAACGCGACAAAGAGCTGTCGTTGCAGGAGACGATTCATATGGCTCACCTCGCCCATCCTGCTCGCGTCTCTGCAGCATATAATAATATAATCCGTAAAGCCTCGCTGATTTATCGAATATGAACATTGCAAATAACAGCTATCAATAGAGGAAGCATAGAGGAAGCTTTCTGAAGCATTTGCAGCGTAACTCTAACTTCTCACATAAAACTATATTTTCCCGATACAAAGTTATTCCGCCGCGGGATCACGTGAAATCAATTTGACACCCCTCAAAGGGTGGGAATTCATTCCAGCTTGATACCTGAGCAGTTTCGTAATCGTAACAATGCAATAGACCATAATGCATCCCGTGACGCCGACCTGGCCTGTAAATATTATTGTGGAAAATGAAGTTGATACATCGAGAAGATAAGAAATGCAGTTCACAGAGAGTGTGCAAAATAGATATCATACATGTTTTCATCAAACAGAACTATCGCTCAATTTATTGCGGAAACTTCTTGAAATACAAAAATATCAGCAAAAGAAAAATCATACCAATTATGATCCATATGCAGATCATGGTTTCGACTGACCATTCTACAAACGCACCCGTTTTCGGGTTCACATGCTGCAATTTTCAGCTCTTTGACATTTAATTATTCCTTGTCATTAGATGTTTACCCTGTACTGAATCGTGAAATATCCAATGCCAGGATCACTCGGATCGAATCCGTAGTAGAGATCCCGAAGGAATGACATGTTCATCGCTCTAGAAATGAATCCTTTATTTTATTTTTCATTTCCTTGTTTTTATCAGTTCGTTGATACACAGAGCAGTTCAACTTCGAAGGACAACTGAATAGTGGACAATTTCGCAGAAATCATGGCGGCATGTCGAAATTGATGACAAACAAGTCAGCTTCACCGTTATGGCACAATGGTCCACTACTCAGTTTTCACCTGATTTAACTTTACCTCGAGTATTCACTCGGCATAACGCTGTAGACGCAAACGGATATGAGAAGTCCGATGTACATACAGTATCCCAAAACACCTGAACGTGCGCTTTCATGCATCTCAACTGTTATTGTGTCATTTTCCACCCTTCATTACAACTTATCTGCCATAACAAAAGTTTGCGTACATATATTAGTCTCCAAGCATTGCGGTCTAGTAAAAGTCTTATTGCTCCAGACAATTGAGTTTTTTTCACATTCAATAGATTTGGGCGACGGTATTTTGGTGGTGGCCTATGCTATAAATGTCGTTTTGGAACCATAACTTGCACATTTTTGAGCTGGAATGTTTTAGAACCAGCCAATATTAATCACATACGGGAACAATCATTCGATACATGTTATGAACTTGCACTACCACCACCGTCATATCCATAATACTGCGGGCGATATGCAAAGTGTGTTGTATGTAACTCTTGTCTGCTCCCATGGTATATTATTTCTGCTACATGGTGCAGAACATTGTCATTCGGTACTAAAACGACCGGTTCCGGAATGACCCCATTTTTAAATGTCCAAGTTCCAAATGTGCAGTTCTTGTTTAGTGCAATATAACCTGCCATCGTCCACTGAGAGGAAGAAATACGTTCGAATTTTCCTCCATGAAGAGATCTGAATATATGAGTTTGCAGCAAAATTCAGCACTTATCTGGATCAAATAAGGATGGACCAATTCGCAAAACAACATCATTCTTTGTGTCTGAGTCATCTCGATCCGGTCTTCTCATTTATATCTTCGCGAACAGGAAGAGATGTTGATGATGCAAAAAACGAAGCTCAAAGTATGTAGTGGCTCTCTCTATTTCAAATCGTTTTGATCGTTTGGCACCCACTTTTTGTATAGTAGAAATGCGGGTGCCACTCATCCCCACAAAAACTGGCACCCAGGCATAAAGTACAAAAATTGGGTGCCTCGTCCTCGAACAAAAACACAAAAATGGTGCGTGTTATATCCGTACCTAGAGAGGAACTGCAGCCGATACACGTAGTGATAGGAGAGGACGAGGTAGATCTGGTAGAATGTAACTGCGAAGGACATGCACATGAAGAAGCCGAAGATTCCTATTAGTAAATACTACGGTGGACAAAGCAAGAAATTATTGACAGCCGTTTATTTCTGACCGTCTAACTTCATTCCAAGCAGTCGTCGCTCACTTCGCAGCGACAACGGCTAGGTATGAAATTAGACGGTTAGAAAAGAACGGCTGCCAATAATTTCTTGCTTTGTTCACCCTAGTAAATACACATAATCATAATCAAACAAATTGCGCTCCTTTCTTAAAGAGAATTTACTGTCCTAAAATTTAGAAGAAGCACCAAACACGCTCTTATAATAAGTTGTCATAACGGTTTTGAATGCGAGCAGATGGTTCAAAAAAATGATTGAAGATATCACAAAGATGCGGAAGTAGGCAATCGCATATGTTATACACAGTAAAAGCCCGTCAGAAAACTGTCAGAATGTTAATGAAACTGTCAATTTTTTCTGACAGTTGATTGTGTAACTAACCGTCTTTCGTCTTGAAATGCGTCGCGGAGAATCTCGAAAAGAAGAAGAATCCGTCAGCATGCATGTGAAGGCACTGGATTTATTTATTATTTTTTTCCAAAAAAATTCGTATTTAAAAGAAATTTCAAATAAAAATACCGGCTGCACGATCAAATGCATGATCGACGTTATCGTATCACACGCGGCGAACGATATAAGCAGGTAGCGGTAGTTGCCCAAGACCTGGATATAATACTCTTGTCAACGAGAATTAGCTCAATCGGAGATTATATCTAGCGCTGAACGAAAAGCGGGTAAAATCCGACCTCATGATGTTCATTTTGGATAAGACCTGCGCCGTCACGGCTCAAGTGTCTTGTTAACCACTACTGGGTGAGTGTCCATGATTTCCTTTTCGTTCCCCGGCGGAATGGCGCATTCGAAGATGCAGATGCCCACCTTCATTTCCCGATGCTTGATCACGAGAATCATAATGGAGTTCGTGCACAGCGATGAGATGGTAGTTACGATGAAGAAAATTGTATGGAAGGGCTCCGAGTACGTCCAAGAGATCCAGGGATGGGCTTCGGAATGAAGGCCCACCATTGCAAAAGATACTCAAATGGCACCATCTCGTGAACACAGCGCGTACATTCCTTGCTTGGCAAAGTAATTATTTTTTGCATATATTTCAACGCTATCATTTTGATTATATTTCTTCGAAATAGCCCATAAAGTAATAGAAACTCCAACAATATATTTGGGTGGTCGGAAAGTCCTTGACTACCCTAGTGAGAGTTACCACTTGGGGCAAAGTTTCATGAAAATCCGCAGTCTAGATCTTGAGATACAAAAGCGGACACACGTACAAACAGAAAGATAGACGTTATCATTTTGCAAGAAGAAGAGGCGGGGAAAACATTCAGACATCTAAGTAGTGATATTAGCGTATTGTGACAATACAGCTGCCATAATGCGTTAAGAAACTGGATCGAAGATCATGACTTTTCTTATTATCATATGAACAGCGGTGTCTAACATTATGGATGAGAATATGCAGTGAAGAGAGGCTGTTTTAACGTTGTTGTCGCTCCGAAACCGCCATTTTCCTTCAATACCAGAGTAAAACGGAATGAAAGGCACACGTTGATATTTTCACGACATTCAACAAGAAGGTATTTGTGCAGATGAATGCTACCGTCTGAGATTTTGTTTTCCTGCCGCAATTGTAATCCGTGCTGATCTTCCGTTAGAATGGACCAACTTTTTGCACCAGATCTCAACTTTTGGTCCATAATTGACTGAAAAAAGCTTTAAGAATAAGGTACGAATCTGAGTTCGTTTTCACGTTGGTCGACCAACGCATTCAAAATCTTGAGAGAACGGCGGCTCGCAAAAGGATAACAGAAAATAGAGAGAAAATGCTTTGGTAGACTATTTTAACTCCCGTCCACTCTATACATCACAATTTGGAAGCCCATGATTTTAGAATGATTGTTATAATGGACTACTGCGCATGTAAAGGCGTATTTTCCAACCTGGATCAATTTGTACCACAATGTCAATAACCGCACTACAGTGCAATAAATTTATCATAACTTTGTTTTGTTCTTAGTTTGTATTTCTGGTAAGATTTTCATGACATTGGTTCCATGACGCTGATAACTGATTGAAATGGGCAGAAGAGTCTGCACCGACATCTTTCGTATATGCAGGAAGAGGCCGAACCACCTGAAAAGAAATTGGACGATATTCGGAGGATGAATAAGATAGGGTGTCGCATGCGAGGCATTTAGTGCATTCGTCAACTCTCTAGTCTCAGCAGCGCAGATGTCTCTGCATTTTATCGAAAACCATACCGCTGAGAGTAGAGACAAGACGAATGCCCCAAATGCCTCGAATGCGACACCCTAGAATAAAGTCATGTTTTGTTATGTTAAAAATTTTTTTAAATAAGCAGTAATTACTTTATGGGGAAGAAAGCAAAAAGCGGCCCATGCGCTTCGATTCCATGCAAATACAAGAGAAACACTTTATTTTTCTAAAAGATCGTTGTGGTTGTTCCACGGCAGATTGAATTATGGGTTCAGACGTAGTGGGTGATGGGTGCATGCTATCATGTAAGCAGTCATTTTGTCCAATATCACCGTATTTTGGAGATAAATATCTGTATTCACGCCTTACGATTTACACAACCTGATTTTCGATTTTTACTGCTGTTATCGATTTTCGTTATCTATCGACCGTAGAAACAACCGTTCTTCGGAGATCAGACGAATGAAAAATGCACTTTTTTCTGGTTTCAGAAAGCCTATTCGGTATACAAATTACTTATTGGAAAGTTATAACCTGATCGCCTATGTGAAGCAATTGCCGTAAGAGCACAAGAACTCGTATTTTCTGCAGTTCTTCCCGAAATCTGCAGTCTGCTGTTATTCCAGTGTACATGTAGATCAATTCGAACCTAAATTCGAGGTGGTTTAAGAAATACACGACGTAAAACTTACACTTCAGTGCAGAAGTCGAACAACCCTATGAAGAAGTATCTTGCATACACGTCCTCAGGCATGGAAAAGTAAATGACGTAGAGGGTGGTGATGGTAACATTGATAGCAATGATGCTCAGTGTCATTTTGAGCATTATCTAAAATTTAACCTTTCCTGTGTAAGCTGGAAAATTGCCAAAAACTCCCAACCCAATGTGGTTGGCAGGTTGACTACGCCATGGGTTACGTTTCAAGGCTGTTATACATTTGATGGTATACCCTCTTTGAAACATAACTGGTAAAGTAGCCCAACTGCAAACCATACAACCGAACCTTCATGACCCTAAGATTTTCCTGAATCTGGAACGCCTTTGTGAGACAATAATTGACGTTGGAAGCCTTCAGAATCTTCATCTTTTTCCTGTTTGAATGCCGCACGAAGATAAGCATCTGCGAGTAAAACGGTAATTTCAATTTATAAAATTTTAAAGAACTTACAGAAATGCTCATAATCTGCATGGAAGCATATATGAGTAAATTCGCATATGTGCCGAACCAGCCTGAGAAATGAACTTTTGGAAAAAAATTGTTTAGGTGCTAATACTGTACGTTTGAATATTACGACTAATACGACATTGGAGCCAAAACGTATACGTTGTCTCAACAAGAGTGTTTGTGTGTATTGAAAGCAAGATACAGTCATAAATGACCTTTAGTCGCCAAGATTTTCTGTTAGAATTAGATCTTTCGAGGAATTGAAGAGCTCTAGCAACTGCGGCTTATTCAAGTCAGTCGTTGCTATAGTTAGAGAGGCATGTAGTGTCATTTTGTTTTCCCTACCGGCATAGTCGTGAGATACTGTCAGTTTGCGCCAGGCAATCCGAAAGGCCACATAATGATATGTCTCCGGTCGTGCAATCTGTATTTCGCCGGAATTGAGCTTCAGCGGCATCTCGCGAATGTTATTCACCACATTAGGCCCTTTCATGGTAAATCTCACTTCCTTCGTTCCTTGGGACTGCAGAAATTGCTAAATAAATAAATAAATAAACATTTTCGCTAATATAATAAATAATAAACAATTCGTCGTAAAAATACCCCTTTTTATGCTTCCAAAAAAAAATGAATGTCACCTCGCTCAGTTCAATTATGAATTCCATGCTCGGACCGCGGACTGGGAGAAAAGAAAATGCTCTCAACTGCGGGCGCGAAATGATAATGCGGAGCTGCTCCATGGTGACATCGTAGGGGAAGCGTAGCTCCAGCTTTTCAACAGCAGCTTCTGTAAGCAATCGTTTCGATTTGGATGTAAGACAACCGTTAGAATTTCGCTCCTGAAATAAAGATATACCTCGGAAAAAAGTCGTCGTTTAGCACTTCAGGGCCCAGGTTTTCATTCAGGATGAGGAATCGCGAGCGTTTGCAGACATGATACAACTGCCCGTAAGTCATAACGACCTTTCCTATGGATAGTGAGACAGCTTCTTTGAGAATTTCATCCATATAAGGAACAACTGATCTCGTGAACTCAGTCTTGAACTCAATCGTGAATCGGGGCACAGTTCGAGTGCAAAATTTCAGGCAATCTTGGAGTTGCATGCCTTGAAGGTACGTGGGTATTCTATGTTGCTGCACAACACCGTTAGCAGTGATGGCCGCCATGCGACACGAAACATGACGGCAATGCGATCGGCAATAATACTCGACAAAGTTCAGATACGTGCGGAAATTGCCGTACATGAACTGAATCTGGAATACGAGCGGGTTGGAGTTAGTGGCAAGCACGGCCATGGCCCCTTGTCTATGGTATAGATACTTGGAATGACAGTCGACGAGATCGCGAAATCGTCTACATGATCCGCGAACTGGACCCACATCGCGACGCTTGGTGACATAGCGAATTATCTTGAACAATATCTCGGAAGGGAGAGTGTCCATGGCAAATGCGGTAGAGGGATACGAGTAGTGTTCGTCAAAGTAGGGAGTACACATGAACCCCTGTGGAATCGCTCGTCGATATCGCACGCTAATCGATGCTCGCTCAAGAGGATGAAATCCCCACGACGAATTTGAAATCAATTACAATGATGAGAACGGCGATAGTCCTCGGCCGCGAAATGGAAAACATCAAAACAAGAAAATACTTCATATTACACTTTGAATTGCAGGTCGGGAGAAATAGCTGGTCAATTAGAAGCGAAATCTAAGTAATCACACATGTGGAAGTCGAGACGGAACATCTTGGTCACATTGAAGGTGAGAAAGAGCTGTTCTATCCACAAAGAACATAAAGCGTTTTTTTTCGAAAGAAATGTCTCCTCTTGCAATATGCACTATTTATCGCTGCAGTCAACTCACTCGAGTAATACATTCTGCTTTATTGTTTCAATTTATATTCCAGTTACAAGCTAGACGCATCTTTCTGCCTTCGCCTTTCGATAGCTTACCGCGGTACTGGTTCAATTGTTTTTGTTCCTATCTGAAAGAGTTCAGCCACATTGAGAGGCGATCAGGTTTGCCGATCTGTCAACCGCTAACCACACCTTTTTCGATCGCAAGTACGGGATAAACGGGTTTGTTGAGAATCATGCTAAGCACATTAATTAAAGACTTTCCATAGAGAAACACTACTTAATTTTAATGCCAAATAAATGCCCTTTTCAGATGGCTGTTAGAGTCTACTTTGTGCGTCAGTCAAGTTTTTACGTGGGATCGGTTGTGAGAGTGGACCATCTGCATTTGCATCCTATTTCAGCGATGGCCTTTGCATAGAGTGGAAAAATGCATTCTAGGTACAGAGAGATCGTCAGATTTAACGTGAATTGTGTCAATTCACGTTACTTTGGTCGATTAGAGCACACGGTGTTTCATGACAACAACCCTGTGACTTCCTAATGAGAACAATGTCATGATTTGCACGTTTCGGTTCCGCTAAAGTAATAATAGTGAATAATGCCGTCTCTATGAAGCAAAAATTTCGAATTCAATAAAAAACTGCTTCGCCAAGCGAAGTTTTCTCGAAGAAATCTCGTGAGAAAAGAGAGACTGAAAGTGAACTCTCGACCTTGCTCATTCGTTAATTGCTCTGTCAGAGACGCTGAAAAGCAAGAGAGTGGCGGTCATCACGTAATGGGAGCGAAAAAGAGTATAAATAACTGTCAATCGTATCCACACCATCGACTGAGAAGATGAATCTCTTTGCGCTGTTCCTCGCGGTTCTTCTAATCGTTGCGCAGGTAAGACGGTTTCGCTTAACGAATGTACGTAGGTTCCCTAATTTCTACCTTGTTCACTTTTCAAAGATAGCGCTGAAAATTGATCTGAGATTGACAATAATGTGATCGAAAAGTTTTGGGAAGTGTACTTTTAGCTCGCGTCAGCCGACAGCACAAATAAAACCGCTCAAGTGCTCACTCGGGGCAGCCGGCCAGCGAAGGAGGAAATAGCCCAGTTGAACTTTAAAATTCGTGGAAATGAGTCGGAATGCTCATCGGAGGAGTACGACAACGGTGACGAAGGAGAAGAGCAATGATAACTGAATATGAGCATTTGTAATGCATTCTCACTTCATTCTAATTTTATCCGTTCACCAATTATCCGGGTCTTCTGCTTTCGATTCGTTTTTATGTTTCTACAATAAATAACATTCATGAAACATGACATGGTATTATCGTCAATATAGATAAAACATTAATTTCTTTATAACTTTTGGTGCTCTATCGAATGCTCGGGGACATGTATGCCGCGCCGAAAAGTTGGAAAAGTTGTTCTTTGATCTCATGATTTCGCTGATGAAGTGCATCACATTTTGGGCTAATGTACCCTGATAGTAGGCTGACGTGTCTTTAGTGTAATCCTCATCACATGAGAGGGACAACGAATGATAATTGCACCAAAGTCTCTGAAAGCTGAAAGGTTAAGCTCTGATTGTGTGAAATGTGTTTGTACTTGTGGACACCCCCTCTGGTGCACGTGTTGCTTCGCTCATGAAACATGTATTGAACAATAATTTCTCTTATTCCGTTACAACTGACACAGAAAAGCTACGAAGCGGTCATAAATTGAACTGTTGATCGGAGATGACATCGGATTGTCGACGAGAATCACAAAATTGTTGTGATTGAGGTATACCCTGATAGGCACTTTAATCTTCGCTTACGTACCAAAGCTTAGTTCATCCAAAACAATTTTTTTTACTACATACTAGGGTTGTTCATTGCGAGAGTCGGGACCGGCTGCGAAAACGGAAATGTTTTCGCTCTTTGCGTGACTCCCGCACCATTGCCTCTCTCATGCAAATTCATATGCGTGACTCCGCATTCCCCTCACTCACGCATTACTCACGCAGTCCCACGCGGTCACGCATTCAAGTGATTCGACCGCTCATCTACGCAGCGAAATGAAATGAGAGGGATAAGTCTACTGTTTGCAATGTTCGACAGACTGTGCGTGAGTGATGCGGGACCATTTGCATGTCAGAGGGAATGATGCGGAAGTCACGCAATTATGCAAAAAGTGCTCATTTAACGGTCTACTCCCGCAGTAACGGTCACGCGCGGTCAACCCTACTACATACCGATAGTCATACACTCGAAAAATCCACCATGGGCCGGTTTGTATGGGCCAAATTTTTGCCGTTTTAATGATTGTTCTTTGCTTACCTCCTGAATGCAGTCCTAGAGGCGACGTGCCGCCTCTAGGATTGCATCCACCAAACACTACCAAGTGGGCATCGTTCCAAGTTCAGGGACGAAGTCGGAGGGAACAGTGGAGATGATGGGAGAGGTTGTGAGTGACTGAAAAATGACGGCATAACGTTTCGAAATTTATTTATCCATAAAACATGCGATTGAGATAAATGGGGGGGGGGACCAACTCACTCGTCCCATGCCTTCCTCCTGTTTAACATCCGTTTGGCCGCCAGCCTGTGTGGCGTCCACCTGCAAGCCATTGCATTTCGAATTTGAAAGAAAACCTACCAATTGCAGGTTGTGCGTGACTTCGTGGCCCTTCTGCTGACTCCTCTGACGAAACACACGTCCGCAGAATTGGCGGGAGTACGGCTTATCGCCTAAATTGGGATTCGCCAAATGCGAATTTACTGTTTTTAATTACCGGTGTGAATTCTCTCATGCTGATCCACGTGGCTTTTCTGCATGAAACGCCGCTTGCAGAAGCTAAAAAAAGATAAAAAGGACAGGAATAATTACACGACTTCAGATATGACAGAAAAATATCTACCTACATCTCTACGGATAATCATTGTTTTTACAAGCAGAACTTTCGTTATTCTTTACAGAAGAGTGAAGCATCAGCCCCCTATAACTAAAAAAATATAAACTTACCGGCAAGAATACCGACGATCGTTGTAGTGTATGCGAGTGTGCTGTTGCAGTCCACCCCTGACCTGAATATGGATGAAATAAAAATATAGTTATCTAGATCGTTATCAAAAAAGTAGTTACTTCTGTCGATTACTGACCGCCTAGTAGTCCTATGAATCTAACTCTAGGAGGAAATCACGCGAAAATGCATCGAAAAGATGATTTGTCGAACATTTAGATAGTGGATAATGCTCAGAGGGTTTAGAGGGAGCGAAATGTACTTTTGGTTCACGTAAAATTGTTGTCTTGTGGCCTAGACGTTTGACCGTACATAAGTTGTTGAAGACTTTGTTCAAACCCCCATACTATTTATAATCAAATCGTAGCTCTCGGAATTGCATACAACGCCAAGTTCGCAGAGTTAAAGATTTGTCCATGTTCCTCGAGAAACTTAAATTTTTCGGACAATTTTAGCATTTTATCTTCATGGATTGAGAAATTCCCAATTCCGCGAACTTGGCATTCTCGGCAATATCAACGGCTACGATTTGATTATACATAGTGTAGGGTTCAAATCAATACTTCGACTACTTGTGCATGGTCAAATATGTGGTGGCACCCCATTCAATAACTGAAAATCCTGCTTTCAAATCTATGTTTCAGCGATAATACCAATTTATGGTTCTTCATTTTTCTGGAAAATATTGCGAAAATAGCCTCACAGATATGTTTCCGCTGAACAGCATATATCTGGAATTCGATTTTCTTTATAATATTGACGAAAATTATCTCTGAGATATGTTTCAATCCCCAAAGTATCCCCAAAACACAGAGTCTCTCTAGCCAAAATACATTTGCATATACAGAGCGGGTCTCATTTCCATTATGACCGGCTGTGTCTATGCGATGATCGCGAAACATGCAAATGTAATGGCGGAAAGCATGCGGTCATCGCATTCTTCATGCGATAATCGCAGTCTCGCGGTTTGCGGTCGAGTAAATACGACTGCAGAACATGACGCTCATTCATCATGTTGTGATGGAATGCGATTTTCGCGATGATCGCATAGAAACATGACTGAGAGGGAATTCTCGCGATGATCGCGGAATATGCAAAAGCACATGAACCTTTTGCGATGATCGCATGCCGCATGTCGAATCGACTCACCCTACCGCCTACCATAAACTGATACGTATATAACAAGATAGAGTACATATATAAATTCGTAGTAAAATGCATTTCGCATTTGCTCAATTTTCGCAGAGCCCTTGTCACTACGCCACGGTGCCCGCGAACAAATATCCCCTGGAGACAACGATTGGAACGCCAGGGTGTAACTCCTAATCGACTGGCCCAGCAGTCCACCGGCAGGAACATATCCCCCTGGATTATCCCCCTGACCCCGGAATAAAGACTTTAAAAAAAGACTTGCTACTACGCTCGATAAATACTCCAGGTAGCTTAGACGAACGGGAAATGCTGTTGATTTAGAAACCCAACACACAGAAAAACAAAAGCCATTTTTGGGCATTTAAAACTTAGGATTTGCCACCTTCAGTTTCAAAATGACACTGGGCGACAGAATAACTGACAACCAGTGTCATTTTGAAACTGAAGGAGACAAATCGTAAGTTTAAAATGCCGAAAATGTCATATATTTTTAAGTGTTTATTGTAAACCTTAAAGCGTTTTCCGCAAATCTTGCATGCGTACGACCTGTTCTGCCTGCACTCATTCATGTGTCCTTGAAGCTGGAATACATTTTTATAATATAATCAATCAGATGTAATTACTGAAACAAAAAAAGTGGGAATTAAAAAACCCCACTGCTTGCTGATCGGGCCACATTTTCGGACAGAAATAGCACTTCAGTAGGCCGTAATGGGAAGACCTCGACGAGCGACTGCAATTTTTTATATTATAACTTACAGAATTTGTACGCTAATGTTCATTCGACTTGTTCGCTTATTCTTTTCTTCGGCCTAATTTATGTAAAAATTCAGATTTTTGAATGGCTGATTTTCAGTAATTTCAGTTGCACCATTGGAAATTGTTTAGCCCGTCAGCTTATTTTGTTTCTATACGAATCTGGTCGTGACTGGATGCATTTGTAGGATGCTTCCTGAATTGGATCGAAAGCCTTTTGATGAAGCAAACGCTGCTTGTACGGAGAAAGAGGTACCCGACGAACGAAGAAACGGAGAACCTATTAGGGTGTTCCATATATTTTTACGGTATTTCGAATTATTTTCGTATCTTCTTTCGCAAGCATTGGTTACATTTCAAAATTCTACATATGTTTGTACCCACTGAAGTTACTTTACCGGACATGCTATGTTAGATCTGAGGTATGGATTGGCCGAATATGGTAAATTTGAGTTGGTGTCATTTTTGAAGTGATTTTTGACAATCAATTCTCCTGGTCAGGAAAGATACTAGAATTTCCTATAATATTAGTGGAGATAGCTGAGAACATGAGCTTTAAATTCAATTTTCATTTGAGGATTCAACTTGTTTCAGAAAAATATGAAAGGAAAAATTGCAAATCCGATAAATTCTAGATTTCTTATGTTTTGCAAGTCGCAGTTTCAAGGCCGATGATCACCAGTACCTCTAACCTGCCCAAAATATTTGTACTTTATAGTACTCACAAAACCACAAATAGGCATGTTCAAAGCACACGCGTCGTTTGATATATTGGTCTAAACGCATTTTGAGGGGATATTCTTCCCTAAGGCAACGTTGCCGGATAGACTCAACTGCTCTCTCCATTTTTCTGTAAAGAAGGCGCAAGCATACAAAGAAAGAAAAATAGCTTTAGAATCCTAACGATGTACTCTTTCGTTCTAAGGCAGAAACGGAATATTTACTTCACTGGATTAGAAATGGCAACGGTTTGAATATCATCGATGAAAAAGCAAATGTGATTTCTATCGATTTTTCCTGAGCTACTATTCAAACTACGAGGGAAGTGAAAAGTGATGGGAGGTGTCCCGTCCAAATAAGTGTATATCCATGGTGGCTGAAAGCCAACATCGCTTGAACGTGAGAAATTAGGCGAAATTTTTCCAAAAAAACGTAAAAAATTATGGAACAACCTAATACTCAGACGGTCTACATTCGAAAACACAGTTGCTGTAACCATCGCGTCTTTTCATGCACAATATTAAACCGGTATTTAATCGTAAATATGGTATTATTGCTAGGGTATGGTTTGTATTCTTTAGCAATGAAAAAATAACCCATTATCGTTCGATTTTGCAACATCATGCTGCATCCGTCCGAACCGTTCATTGTATATGAAGGATCTATGTGTTCTGCAAACAACGTCTTGTATTTAGATTGCTTAATAAGATAGGACATCAAAAATGTCACGAGCTGGGCAAAAACCCATTATCGCAGAGACAAAACACAAAGAATAATAATATACCGCAGCCATTGTTGTTGTCCGATGTCATTTTCGGATGAATGATGCTTCTTAAATGTAAACAATATTTTTTGAATTCATTACTGCTGTCTGCTCTCCTAAGCAGGCATACTGTATACATATTTTCGTCAAACGAGGTCATAACCAAACGATATCCCGCTGTCTCCCTCTCACCCAAGCGAGCAAACGTGATTTCATGCGTATAAAAACTAGGGTGTCGCATGCGAGTCCTTTATAACTCTTCATGTCTCTGCTCTCGACTGTGCGGTTGTCCATTGAATGTAGAGACAACCGCACCGCCAAGAGTAGAGACTAGGATGGGGACAGGAAGCAAAATCATTCGCCGCGTGCTTGCTTTTCAGCGCGGCGAAAAGACACCGGTGCTCTTTTGAAGGAATGAAATAGTCACCGGTGACTATTTGCCAAAG
>JACMIF010002813.1:0-16534 GCA_014805445.1 Diplogasteroides magnus
AGCCAATTTTGCGTGCAGAATAGAGACCTCGAAACGCATATTTCTAACCTCCCTATTCTCGTCCGAGCGGTTGTCTATGAGGTTGAAAGACGACCGCTCGCACTAGAACTGGGCGGTGAGAAATATGCGTTTCGAGGTCTCTAACCCCCACTCTAGTCGGCGTTGACCCCTTGCCCTCTTATTTTACTTTTTACCCAATGCATGATTGAAGAACACCGGAAGAAGGGATCGTCGTTGATTCCTCTGCTATTGCTGTAAACAGAAACATTCACTGATCTCTGCATTTTCTGGTTGATATTCATTTTGAGAAAACATGAACTGACGGCGAACTTCACTAATATCAAGCAATATTATTGCTGACAAGGGAACGGAATCCAAGCAGAAGTGCACATTTCTCTCGTCTAGTTCCCTCGGAGCGGTTGTCTCTCTCGCTTGATAGACGACCGCTCTTAGGGAGTTAGACGAGAGAAATGGGCAGTTCTGCTTGGATTCCGTTCCCTATTGCTGACCCTTGTCCCCTTTTATTTACATTGGATCATTGGAAGAATTCTTCTAGTAGAATAACACCGGAAGAGCGACTATCAAGTGCTCCGTGGTGTTAAAACACTCCGTGCATGTTTAAGCGGTAATACATACATTTCCGTGGTTTGAAAAATGGACACTTTAACCTGCAAATACAATCAAAAGAATAATTGCCGATGTGTAAAGCAACTACGATTTGTAGGATGAATATTTTATCGATTATTTTTCATAGAAGGCAGTAATGAATGCTGTGGTAGTACTGAAAAATATGTCAAAAGTAGGGTGTCGTAAACGGGACTACATTGACAGCCGTCATGACGAGTGGTGTATTCGAGCTGAAAACACGACCGGGCGATTATAGACGCAGACATATAAATGATACAAATATTGACCAGCTGTCAATATAGTCTCATTTACGACACCCTAGTCAAAAGGTAATCAAGCTAAATAGACGAATAAGAAATGCAATTTACTAATGATTTAGAAATCATAATTTCTAGGTTTAAAACCACAATGAATATATTGCTGAAATAGTTCACCATTTTGTGTGAAATTATTTTGAATTTTTTCTGTTTTTTTTCTGCAAAGGTCCCTCGTTTGATCTATTTCCTTAAGAATATCATCGCATAAATTAGTCATCCTCATTCCGGAAAGAACTGTACACAACTCTTTCGAAATCATCCTGTGACTGCAAGTAAATATTGTTATCCTGTGACTAAATGTACCTATGCAAGAATTTGCCCTATTGCCATTGTAAACTCTGCTCCTGTACGTTTCCGGGAACAATGAAAACATCCTAAGAATTAGTGACTATTATTGTTGGCATTTTGAGTACGAAAGTGCATTCGTTATCTCTGCTGCTCCCCAGAGCGGTTGTCCTTCATATGCGGGACACAGCCGCTCTGCGGAGAAGCAGAGATAACGAATGCACTTTCGTACTCAAACTGCCAACCATAGTGACTATGCAACAAAGTTGGCAGAACGAATCCCAACGTTCCATTTTACCTCTCTGCTCTCTCGATCGCGCGGCCTTCTCGGGCGCAAAGAGACTACCGAACGATAAAGAGCGCAGAGAGGCAGAATGAACTTTGGGAATCATTCTGCCGACACTACTATGCAAGGACGAAGATTCTCTGGTATTTTGTGTGATTTTCTTGTATTTCCGGTGTTTACGAATAGACAGACGAGTGACCTTTGACGTGTAGTGTAGCGATTTTTGAAGGAGTGCATTTTGACGGAAATATTTACGTCTTTCCGGGAAGTACGGAGTAGGGGGCGTATTTTCGAAAATCCAAATCTCTAAATACCGAGCGGTTGCGCTATCGAAGTGAGAGACAACTGCTCCGATAGGATTGGGGAGGTTAGAATTTCAGGAAATTTTCGGTCCCTAGTGATGAGTGATTTCTGTTAAGTACTTGGAGGGGTGTAATTTGTCACTCTACTGATCAATGGCATGTTTCGTGACTACTGGTGGGTAACGCTCATGAACGAGCAGTGAAGTGTAGCAACCTTTGCCTCGTAGTCTAGTGATTTGTGATAGTCAAACATTCTTCACGTCTCACCGGAAGGGGAAGAACATTCAAACTTCATGCAATAACGAAGATTTCGCCATAATTTGATCCTTTGATCATTTGCAACTATTAGAACAGGTACCTAGTTGTCCTCAATTACAACATGATCACAAGAAACGCACATGAATACAAAGATTCGTGTGAAAGACAAGAGTGCCATGGATATTTGCGCCATAATGGGGAAATGGCCCTTGGGCCATGGACATGTGGCGCATTTCACCTCTATGGCCCAAATATCCATGGAGCTGAGCCTATCTAATCTCGTAGATAACGATTCATTTGATCAGACATCAATTCTATGCCTGCCTCCGTAGCACTTCGCCTCAAAACTGAGATTGCGTTTTCACATTGAACAACTAAACCTGAAGTTAAAACCGAGTTAATACCGACCTTCGAGCCATGGCAATTCACAGCCGTAGTGGAGGGATTCGAACTATGGAACTATCTTGCGATAGACAGCCGCTCGTTCGTTCGCTTTCGTTACTTGTCGACTTATTATTGTGGAAAACAGAATTGATAAATTCCGTGTCTCCTGTTGATTATCCTAACATATTAAGGGGCCGTGAAACATATCTGAATATTACTGTGACCATGAGATTTTCATCTATATTTCGGTTGATACATGTTCAAATCTATCCAAAATGTTTTTAAAAATCAATTTTAATTAGTCTACATCAAAATATTTTGAAAAATAGGTCAAATTCGCACTTTCACAGAGGAGTTCAAATATGCTTCATGACTCCAATATAATGAAATTTACATTTTGCGATCAGAC
The DNA here is from genome assembly GCA_014805445.1 of Diplogasteroides magnus. Classification (NCBI taxonomy): domain Eukaryota; kingdom Metazoa; phylum Nematoda; class Chromadorea; order Rhabditida; family Diplogasteroididae; genus Diplogasteroides; species Diplogasteroides magnus. The sequence goes on from JACMIF010002813.1 coordinate 2,869, forward strand.
TTTGAGACCGCCGGAATATCACATGCGTACCAGCTATATCAAGTCCGTTTTCCACAATAATACTATCGCTCCTTTTTTGAGTGCTACATACATAGGCATTTAGTCGTTTCACGGACAATGGATAGACAATCCAGGAGTTTGCCTGTAACTGGATATTCGCTTCCGGGTCAAGCTGGCTCGAGTTGCCCCACTGAACAAGTTTAGATTGTCCAGCACTGAAGTGATAAGTGAGCCATAGACTCTTATGTATGTTTGCTCAGGCATTGTCAACCTTCTCTCGAGTGTTACAGTATTACGCATTCTAACTGAACTGTTGCTGTAGTCTATTTATCGCGTCGTTGAGCATATTCAGTTACGGCAAAATAGCATGTGAAAAAGAGAGACCAGGGCGGAATGTAAGTGTGAGACGCGTACTAGGAATATTGTGTCTTCAAGCGAAAGACAACCGCTCCGGGTGGATTGTACTAAACTACCGTTTTAGAACCCCTGCTAAATATACCGGGTCAAACTGGCAGATTATGCTCTTCAATCAATTTAGTTTTTGAGAAATTGTGACATTTACAATAAACATTCTCTTGTCATATTAGGGTATGCAACACCCGTTTTGACCATGAGTAGATTTTGAGACGAACATTGATTTCTTTCCCAAAAACTCGGCAAAATCATCTAACGCGACTCCACTGTGATAGTGGCGAATTGGGCAGTTGATCAGCGGCCAAAGATTCTGTTGTATCATTATAATGCAAATTTCCAAATAGTCTTCCCTCGACTTTCTCCTTTACACCTTGAAATAACTGCTTTCACGGTTGGTTTGTTCGTTTGCTTATGTCATAGTTGCACTGTTTCTTTGACCATTACATAACAGGTATGTTGATTGAGTACCCGGTATCGAATGGGTTTATTGCATTTTTAGTAGAGCAAAGCCCAATGCTATAGATAGCGCAAAGAGGCGGAATGAACTTTGGGATTCGACTGGTTCGCACGGACGAAAAACGGTCCATAATTCGTTCCCCAAACATTCACCTTCTGTTACACCATACCGGTCAATATGTACTATCTCTTTCACCATTACATAACTGTTATGCCGGTTCACTGCTCGATATCGAATAGGTTTATTACCATGCCTGTTCATGGCTCTTTTTACAGCAATTGTATGTCATGCTAGTCAATTCCCATCTCATTCTTACCATTACATAACAGCGACGCCTTGTCTCGAATAGGTTTATGGCCTTGTCTGTTCCCTCCACTTCCTTCGGGTCGCGCATTGTAAATAATCAGGGGCTACCCTGGAAGGAAGTTGGGGTTCTGGTTATCGCTATACTTTTCATTACGAAACAACGATTGCATTGAACCAAGCAATCGGGACATGCAATGGTGTTGGTAATTTGTAGGCCATATCAGTTATGTTTCACGGAAGCTATGTAGCTTCGACATACAGGTCAATGAAACATAACCGATTTCGCATACAAACTGCCAACTCTAGCATGCACTGTAGGCTCAAAGTCCCTGTCAGAGCTCGATTGACGGGGCGCTAAAAAGCTCTATAGTTTGATTTCAGACGATTTCATGCGTAATCTGACCATACACTGTTTCTCCCGATGTCCGACTTTTCTTCATCAGCAATTAGGGTTGGCATTGAGATGAGTTATGTTTCACGAAAGCGTTGGTATATAGGATCGGTGAAACATAATCGAACCGGGTCAGAGGTACTCATTGTAAACGATTGCTTCCTTATGAGGAAGTGAGTATGGGCAGGGGCACAGCCAAGGGATGAGAGGCCAGAAGTGAGCACGTCTGGCGCAGCAGAAAGGCAATCCAATAAGGACACAGAAGGGATCAGGGAGATTAGTGGCTCTCTAAATCAATAGAAAATTGCATTTCTCATTCGTCCAATTCCCCTCGGAGCGGTTGTATTTGCGAAGTGAATGGAGACCGTTAGAAGTGGAATTCGACGGTTCCAAATGGCGGCTGTCAATATAGTCACAATCAGCGACACCTTACCCTGGACATTTGCACCATAGTGGTGGAATGAACACACTGAGATATCGTATCGTAACCATTATGGAGCAAATGTCCACAGCACAGTTATCTTTCACAGCAGAATTACAATCCAATAAGGACACAGAAGGGATGAGGGAGATTAGCGGAGAGGATGACTTGCGGGAGTCTTCAGATAACGGATAAACAAGTGTAATATTGTGCACACTAACTAGGGTAGAGTAGGGTGTCGCTCGTGGTGACTTTAGTGCATTAATTGTGTCTTTACTCTCCGAGGAGCGGTCGTCTCTGCATTCGATAAACAACCGCTCTTCAGAGCGTAGAAACACGTCGAATGCACTAAAGTCACCGCGAGCGACACCCTAGGGTAGAGATCTAGGGTCGAGCAGAAGCGCATTTTTCTGTCGCCTAATTCGCTCGGAGCGGTTATGCATCACAAAAGAAAGACAACCGCTCAGAGGAAATTAGACCGCACAAAAACGCACTTCCGTTTCCTTTTCCTACCCTAATCCTATCCCAACTCTAATGCCCAGAACGCTCGCAACGTTTTTGACCGACTATGCTCTGTCTCATACTTATTAACCGGCTGTCAATATGTTTCCGAAACGCGATCACTAATTCCTTTGGTTGGTGCTTTCCATTCGCGACACCCTAACATATTGCGATGATGCTCGCAGTTATGCATCACACCCATTACATAAATCAGTCCAATTTGGCCTTTCAATGTCAGCTTCTTTGCCGCAGAAAAATTACCAAAACTCACTATCAAATGTTAGAATCCCGCAACAATTTTAGTTATTATGCTTACACAGCCTAATGAAGGCATTGAACAGAATCAAAGAGCCCGAGCTTCTTCCCTTAGTAAAGATTAGTGATACGCAAGGATGAGAGGTGCAAAGGATATCGCCCGTGGGAGATATTGCTCCGCGCAATACAAGCGGCGTCACCTTTGTTTCTGTTGTGCAACGGGGATGGCAGTGGATTATGAAGCGAAAGAGAAGAATGAGCGAGGGATTGCACTGATTAAATTATCAACAATAAGATGAAATAAGCTAACTGTACTTGGTTTTCGGCATCAACGTTTCTTAAGCACTGATAATTCATACCTATCTTGATTGAAGACACCTGTCGCAAGGTTATTGAAACTGATCATCATGACAAACTTTAGCGTTCTTGTGTTGCCTATTTCAACCGGCAGTTTCAGATCAGAAATTTTGTTCAAAGTTACTGTAACTAGGCTTTTCGATCAATACAATAGGACTGTAGTGCAGTTGATTATTCATGAATACTAGGGTTTCTAATTCGAGAGTAGAGTGCATTCGTCTGTTGTCTGTTTCCCGAGGAGTTGTTGTCTCATTCATGCAATAGACAACGCTCCCGTGAATCAGACAGCAGACGAATGCACTCTACTCCCGAATTAGAAACCCTAATGAATACCAAGTCAATATATCGAGCAAGAACACACTATCTGGCTGTTGACAGCCCACTCTCTAATACACTTATTTGGCCGTTTCTTGGTGGCGATTGTGAATAGGTTTCAAGCGCAAAATATAGATGCTTATTTGACGATTCCTACAATTATCAGACCAATTGATCCTGTGCACGTAAAAGCTATAATACTTTAATGATGCTTCCCATAACTACTTCTCTGATAGCGAGCTGCTGTCATTTTCACACATATAATAGAAATGGATTACTGTATTTCATGATATTTGGCGGTTACTGTGATGAGAGTCCAAGTCATGATAGGGCAAGTCTCAGCTACTAGGGTTTCCTCATCAATAGCAAAGTGCATTTCTCATTCGTCTGATTCCCTCGGAGCAGTTGCCTCTACGTCCGATAGACGACCGCTCCGAGTGAATGAGAAATGCACTTTACTATTGATTTATAAACCTTAACTGCTACTGTAATGATGCTCCCATGCCCATCACTCCACCTCTGATAGTGTGCGGTCGCCCTTTCATCTGGCCCTCTCACCACCCGTTTTGTGGGTGTGAAGTGCATCGAGAAGCCGTAAACTTCATGTAAGACCGATCGCCCTCTGGCTAGTCCCTTCTCAGGTCATAATCCCCTCTGGCAGTTATATAAATGCATGCACGGGGCCTTGCGCAACAGACTTGTAAAGTGATCCGACCTCCATCGAGAGAGTGAGGAACGCCCCTCTCAGTCTTGGCAAACGAGTGCCATGTATAGACAATAGAGGAGAGAGGGCAACAGTCCTTCCGCACCTCTTGTGATCCTTCCCTAGCTTATTTAAGAGTGGGCTGCCAGAATTGCATTTCTTCCATTGCCAGTCTGGTGAGCGCCGCCGCCCCGCGGGCGGGGCCCGGGGGGGGGGGGGGGGAAGGGGCGTTTGGTGGGGGGGCCATATTTCGATTCTTATATTTCCCCTCTTGTAACCCCCCCCCCCCACCAGAGTCCCTCCTCAGTAGGGAACGCATTATGGAATTTCTAACCTCATCTATCTCTTCCGAGCGGTCGTCCATGAAAACGAGAGACCATCGCTCGGAGGAGAGTGGGGAGGTTAGAAATTCCACAATGCCTTACTCTGCTCCTCAGCGCGTGCGTTTGATAGGAGTAGATGTTTCTTTACTGTTTTCCCTTTACCATTTTTTCTTTCTTTAGAGTGTCTGTTAGTGTAATTGGGAACTATCCTGATCAACCCCGATAATATTTACGCGTGCATTTGCGAAGTTGAGTGACGTCATTTTCGGTTCGTTCAAAAACCAAGTCGACGCAGTCCGGAATGCCGTCCAAGAGCGCAGTTTCCCGTGAGAACTCTCGCCAGAAGGAGAAGAGGAGAAACTGCGAGATGAACAAGGCATTTGACATGCTGCAGAAGTGAGTGTTGGGGGTTTATGTAGGGTGTCGCATGCGAGTCGTTTAGTGCATTGGCCATGTATCTACTCTCCGCTGTGCGGTTGTCTACGAAATTCAGACACAACCGCACCGCGGAGAGTAGAGACATGACGAATGCACTAAAAGACCCGAATGCCACACCCTAGGCTTATGTTTAGCGTGGGTGGTCCAGACAATTCTAATCTCTTTAATCTTATCCGAGCGGTTGTCTCTAAACACCATAGACAGAAGCTGGCAGGAGAATGACGAGGTCATAATTGAGTGGACCTCCCACACCCTACTAAGGTTGGCAGTTTCGATTTGAGTACGATCACTGGTTTCACTGATTGGTATATCCTGACAGTTATTGGTTTCGTGAATCATAACCGTTCTCTAAATCAAACCCTTGTTTCTAAATCTATAGTACATTGCATTTCCCATTCGTCTAATCCTCACGGAGCTGTCTATCGCTTGATGAAACATTCATTCCGCGGAAATTAGACGAATGAGAGATGCACTTTACTACAGATTTAGCAACCTTACAGTTATTGAGTGTTCGGGGTGAAAAACACGAGCAACTCTGGACATTTTCGCCTTGAAGTGGACACATGCGCCATAGTTTCTCATTCTCTTATAAGTTTATCGCGCTTTCTTATATTAGTTTTCCCGCAGATAAGCTAGCGCTGGCCTTGCAGTAGTGGAAGGAATTCGGGAGATAACAATCGTTCCCTTTTGTTTAACTGGTTACTTACTAGTAGTAACTAGAGTGGGGGGGGGTCATCAGCAATTCTAACATTCCCATTCTCCTCCGCGCGGTCATCTCTCAACCTCATAGACAACCTCTCCTAGGAGAAAAGGGAGGGTATAACTGCTCAGAATTGCTCATAACCCCCACTCTAGTAGTAACTTACCTACTGGCTTGCATGACTGAGGAAAAGAGGCAAATTCCTTTCAGATCGCTCAACTTCGCTCCCTTCATTCAACGCAAGAAGAGCACAGTTCCCAAGGTGAAGATGCTCCGTATTGCCATCAAGTACATCGAACACATACAGGGAGTATTGGCGAATGCAGTTCATGTGAGTGAAGGAAGTAAACGATAAGAGCGCCATGGGTATTTGCGCCATTATTGTGAAATGGACCATTACGCCGTGAGAATGATCACCATAATGGTGCAAACATCCATGGAGTTGTTGTCTTTCGTCAAAGTGAAAAGAATCCAGGACTATTTGCGTTGAACAGATGTTTTGTCTAGTTTTTGCTATTAGGAATGTAGCGGTCTACATATGTTTCACGCTAGGTTCAAGAGTGAAATCAGATCAATGTTACCAGTGATAGTTGATCTGCCCCAGATAAAAATAAAACAAATACAAATAGTTGATCCTCGATTCGAATTCGCATCCGTTCGCGAGAGAATGTTTCATCCGATCATTACTATACTTAAACTATCGTTTTATGTGTTTGACCGCTAAGATGTCTTCAACCGATAATGGGCGTGGACGGAGATCGTCGATCAGTTGTCGGTTAGACAGTAGTGAGAGAGCACATATTTGTAAGAGAGGCCAGAGAAATGCGACAGCATATTAAGGTTTGCATTTTGAGTGAGCGAACTGTTACATTTCGCGAACCCAATAGCTGTCAAAATATACCGATCAGTGAAACATATCGGATTTCGTACTCAAACCGCAAACCATGCCAAACATGGGGTAATTGAAATCCTTGCAGCAGCCCTCTCCATTCTGCGCCCCGCGACCGTTGACAATGGAGGATTTCGAGTCGGTTGCAGTGGAGGAGATGAACACGAGGAACACTTATGCTAATGTGAGCATTATGCATTACAACTTTATTATCCATTCTAACTGATATAACTTTATTATGGTAACCTACCCAGAAGCACTTTGGACAAGCAGGATTATGTAGTCCTAATGGCAACCGGCCTTATTTACCTATGGGCTCCTCCTAGCCTTATCGCTTGGCGTGGTAGCTCCTTTACTTTCTAAGTGGACTGTTATTCCCAGTACCTACCTTTTTGACCGACTCTGTCACTCTTATCTATGTGCACTAATGTGAGTAAAGTGGAAAAAGAGTATGAATATCAAATGGGTAGTTTGGCGCCTGAATAGTAAACGCAAAATGAATTCCAGATTCGCGCATATGCCAATAGCACAGTCGCGGTCCGCCGCACGTTATTTCATCTTTTTGCGTGCGGTAAATGCGTTTCTTGGTGAATATATGTAGCTGATAGCGCTTTCAATTTGGTTTTTGGCAAACAAAAAAATCTTTAGCAAAGAGAAAACATAATATACTCGCGACTGGCGTTCTAAATCAGAATATGTGCCATTCTCAATCAGGGGACAACAACGCCCTGGGGGAAGAATGACGATTATAATTCCCTTATCATTGAGGAGCGGTCGTCTCTTAATTCATCATAGACAACGGCTCCCCAATGCAGAATGACGACAAAAACGATTAGTGCGATTGATAAGGGAACTCTAATGACGATACAATTACCATTTAGAACCCTTGTCTGCACTAGGGTTTCTAAACCAAAAGTATGCTTCTCGTTCTGACAAACGTTTTTTAAAAACTTTTTTGTAACCCCCCCCGTGCCTAGTAGTCATTTGGGATGCATTCTTATAGTTAGTGACAGTCCTTTCGTATTTATCACGGGGGTAAATTTGCTTTCGTAACAGTGATGATGAACAATTCTGTGCACATTTCTTTCACACAAGGAACACACTACAGAACATTACAATTCCGTAGTGGTGATAGTTTTGAAATTGTCACATATCTATCACCGAGGAACGACATTTGCACTGACTTTTGTCAATGCTCCTGGGTTGGCACTTTGACAACGAGATGGAGTATGTATAACCAAAGCTATAGCTTTCGAGATCTGTAGAATATGGATGGTGTGCTGCGTGTTAGGGGTTCAAAAACGGTAAATTTGCAGTCATTCTTCTCCGCTGCGCGGTCGTCTATCATGGAGTGAGACAACCGCGTTAGGGGAGAAGAATGACAACAAATTTACCGTTTTTGAGCCCCTGCTGCGTATGACAGAGACGATGAAGAGATCGTATGAATTACGGTAGTTTATCGGACGTTTCGTGAAAGACTTCATCAGCGATTGGAATAATACCCTCAAACTTGGGATTTTCATCCATATGGATCTGTGAAAGTTAACTGATCTCGTACTGAAAACTTATCATCTTTCCTTGCTCCCATTCGAACGATCGTCTATGATCAGCAATAACGGTCCATACGCCGTTCCCTACGTTCATTGAACATTTATTTGATACATTCTGTCGTAGATGTCGGGGGAACAGGTGCCCGGTGCCTTTGACAACAAAACGATCACTTCCTAATTGTTTGAATGAACACTTCATTGAACAGTGAACAGAGCAAGAAATTAGGAAGAGAGCTGGCTCAGCCCTCCCTGGGAGTCCATGTCTTTACTTTGGAATAGGGACTCAAAATCGGTAAATTTGTCTACCATTCTTGTCCGCAGAGCTGTTGTCTATCAGGATTCGAGACAGCTGCGCTCCGGGGAGAATGACGACAAATTTGCCGATTTTGAACCCCTACTGTGGAACATTGTTCATTTTCATTGCACTTTGCGCACAGAACTAACGGAAAACTGTCATATCAAAGTGCAGGTAACTAGACAGAATAACTCGAACATTCGCACTGGGTCGCTGACCTTAAAACCTGACTTCCTGTTCCTTTCGTGTTCCTGGACAACTTTTCGTGGTCAAGAGGACAACTGCCGACCTCCCCCGCCCGCGTACTTTGTTCTCTACCATAGCTCCCATTTTCATTTCTATCATTGAGCCCAAGCGAAAAGCAGTGTATTACGTCATATGCGATTGTGGAATCAAGACTAGTGTTGATTGAATTTTAAAGGACCTTCGCTACAAGGAAGTCAACATTGGTAAATTGACATGAGTCACTTCTAATATCGGTGAAACATAGGGCTGATGAGGGAAAATTGCGAAAAAAACCTACTTTTAAAAATAATAAATGCGGTGATTTGCTCTCGATCGATTGTTGAATCAAGACTGGAGCTGGTTAAATTTTAAATTTGCATCGCAAGAAGTCAACATTGGCAAATTGACACGAAACATTTAAAATAAAACTCTGAAACATATTCAGAGTTGATGAAATTGTGCATTTTTCAGCGCCTGCATGAAGACGAGCAGTTTCTCGGAGAGCAGTTGGAGTCGATGGAAGGGGAGGGGGAGATGGGATCGTCACTGGAAGGCAGCCCCCCTCTGCCCATTCAATCGAGCACCTCTCCTCATTATCCAACTCCTTTTCCCTCGTCGTGCATATCCAGTCTGCCACAATCTTCACTACCCTCGATTGCCTCCGTGCCGTCCTCGCACCAGAATGGTAAGCTCATATCCCTCGAACACTGGCGCATTTAGGATGAAATGGGCACTACTGAAAAAGACGCAAAGGTCTATGACAACTGCGTCATAGACATTTGCATCATTTTTATGAAATGGACAGATGCACTATGCGTTCGTTGCTCTAGTGTTGGAAGTTGACCCCAATCACAACATGATCACACGGAACGCACATGATTTCGCAATTGTAGAGCCTAATTGACTAGACGATGATTCATTTGGCTACAGACATGAGCGAGATGGATATTAGCGCCATAACGGTATGATGACCACTTATGTATGCCGTGAAATGATGGCGCATCTGTCAAATTCATGAGTACACGCAAATGTATTCGGTTATGGAATTAGCTGATGAAACGCTTCCGGGTACTAATTAACCAACGTCCATTCAGACCTCGTTCATCCTTCACTGTCAGCCACCACATGCTTACCGTCCGTGTATCTCAAACCGAAACAGGAGCTACCCTTTTCCTCGCTCTCATTTGAGGACATGCACGCCTTGCTGAATGAACACTGTAAATAGCCTGTCCAAGTCATTCCTAAGATCGACCCTGTGAATTAATATTAATCTGTACGTTCTGATATGTTTCACGAATACTACATCTTTTCAAATATGTGAAACATAACCGGGATCGCATACAAACGGCCAACGACTCCGTCAATATTCTCCTGTTTCATTATCACTTGTAAAAACAATTTTACTGTACATCTCCCAGAATTACATTCCACCTACTGCCTCTTGAATACATTATTGAATGGGTAAACCTGAATAACTTGTAACTATTTATTTTGTAATAAGCATTATAATTAATATAAGTATCTTACTTGTTTTTGACAAAGAGAGGAATCGTGTTATCAACGCTCGCCTTGTATGCCACTCATGTGTGAAACGAATTCTGCCAACAATGATATACTCGTTCCTCCTTGAGGTTTGATCATCAACGTCATGGAGTTTGGCGTAGTAAATTATTTATTTAACCTGCCACAGTTGGTTGTTTACCGAATGCTGTCATCACCAATACTGCTCCCCTAAAGAACAATCGTGTTACTAGAGAGCGAACACACTAGGGTTGGCAGTTTGTGTACGAGATCTGTTATGTTTCACGGATGTTATATAAATATGATATATAGGATCCGTGAAACATAACTGATCTCGCACACCAACTGCCAACCCTAGAACAGACATTTCGACATCCTGCCCTTCCGCGTAGTTTACACTGTTTCGCAATCTACGGTGTCAAGGTTACCTCGTAGTTACTATGTAGTACAAGTATCTTGGGATAGGGAATGCATTTCGGGAAATCAAACATCACTGATCTCCACCGAGCGGCTGTCTATCAAAGTGGCGAGACTCCCACTCCGACGAGATTTGGGAGGTTAGAATGTTTCCGAAAATGCCTCGGGAGGGTGGGGACGACCATGTGATTGCTCGTCGTTGCTCTTTGGTGACTGTTTTTTTTACGACGACGTTTTTTTATTGGAGTGTCAGGACGATAAAAAGGCGATCACCTTCAAATTCACTCTTGTTACTCGGTCACTACGCAGTAAGTGACAAGGAACAAGGAGTAGAGTGCGAACATCAGAGGGGCAATCCCAAATACGCCCAGTGTTCGTTGTACTCGCACAAATTACAAGTTCTCTGCTCTCCTCCCCGCCCTCTCCCTCTACACGTAACACCCAGTACTTATAGCAGGAGTCGCCCACAGGAGGAATCGTGGAGTCGAGCTCCCTTATATCCGTTCACTTCCACTGGTGGATACCCATAGCCGTTAGGCAGTCTCTTTTTAAATTTTGATTTACTTTTTAGTCTAATGATTATAAATTCGCGGCGATATTAAAATAGGTATTTAATATTATATTTTGGTTTTTCAGTCACTTCAAGCTCCTACAGTCAGCCATGACCATCCCCGTCTCCTTGAGTACTTCTTCAGTGAAGGCCCAGCAACCACAGAGGTCCGACCCACACCAGGAGGACATCCTGTCTACGTCCACGCTGTGCGTCGTGAGAGGTAAATGTTTTTTTAGAATCTAAATTACTGGTTTATAGGGGTTCTAAATCGGTAAATGTGTCGTCATTCATTCTCCGCAATGCGGTTGTCTATCAGTGGGAGAGACAACCGCGCTGCCGAGAAGAATGACGACAAAATTTACCGATTTAGAACCCCTATTACTGACAAAGGGATATTAACTATGAATTTATCAGTTACGTTTCAGCAAATCCTTAAATTGTTGTGCAATAAGAGTAATTTCAATTGGGTTCTGAAATCGAAATTAAAAATATAATAGTACTGCAGTGAGAGTAAAGCGTTTCTCCTTCAGGTTCCCTGTTGTGTGTCGCTCTGTTGATACTCTTCACTTTCGTACTGGCAGTGCCCACAGTTCTGGTCGCCCTGGTCCCTGAACCCATCCACATCAAGGCGTACGGTAGGTGTTATTTATTTTAATTAAAATTAAAATTGCATTTCTTTAAAAATAAAATCCGTAATTGGTTTGACTACTGTGTAACGAAGTGCGTAAAGTAACCAAAGTTCCAACAGCAGTTGCAATGGTAGTGTCATTTGGATAGTTGATGTTGACCGAAGTTCACTTCCTTTACATTGTCTGTCGACTTGTTCACGAAATTGCTCTCTGCCAGGGGCGCGGTCCAGGGAATTGGGGGAATGATGTAGGAAGATCATATCAATTGAAGATCATCTACTCACAAAATAGTGCTCGCCTAACGGGAAAAATAGAGCGAATGCAAAAAATGACGTTGGACACATGACTGCTGCTGTTTGATCCAGAAATGCACGTGTTTCCTGTGTTTTTTGAAGATGTGTTTCCTATTTAACAGTCTACAAAACCTGTTTTCACGGAATGACGTGCATCTTTAGTTGATTCGAATAGATCGTCAAAAATGTCGTTTGCAAATGAATGATGAAGTGTAGGGTGTCGCTAGCGGAATCAAAGGGTAACTTTTCTCTCTGTGCTCATCGTAGACAACCGTCAGGAATGAGTGGACAGACAACTGTGGTTTGGTTCCGAAAGCGACACCCTAGTGAAATGGGATCCACCTTGAACAAAATGTCGTTTGATGCTTTATGGAAATAGAGGATGGTTATTTACCTTACTGCCATTGCAAACGGGTTCCCGTTTGCGCAATTTTTTTACTGAAACGTGTACTATTATGGAAAGAGTATGGTTGTTGGAGTAGTACAACCACGACTGCTTTCTGACCAACTATGAAACAACTTCAGCCACATGGGGATAATATCTAGGAATATCCTTTTAGAAACAAAATGAAATGAACAGAAATAATTTAAAATATTTTTGCAGCCATCTACCTGGCCGTAGTGTTCTTCCTCATGCTCCCCGCAACTTGGCTCATCGTCCGATCGGTTGGCGGTGTTATGAAGGTAAACTGTTTGAACTGTCCACAACAATGCTAGACTAGGGAATAGCTTTCGGGTAATTATTGATAGGTGGTAACTCCCTTAGTCCGCTAACTTCTTGGCTAGCGGTCGTCTCTCACTTGGCAGAGACGACCGAAGGCATTAATTATAGGAAAGCGACACCCTATGATATACTTATCAAAGTTACAACTAGCTATAATTTCAGGTAACCACCACAAGCACCCGTTGCTGCGGCTGTCACGTAACCTTCCCTTCACTCAAGCCGATCGAATCGCCAAAGAACCCGGACATTGTTTGATTACATCTCTTCCCGCCGGCAACTTCGTCACGGATATTTACGCCAAAATGATGAAACCAAGGCGAAAAACCCATCGCCTATCACTATTACGGTACGCATTCACACGGTGTGGTTGCATCCACGATCTCTAGAAATAAGATAACTGCTTTGTTTTCATCATAGTTTAGTACTGATCTTTATTCTTTGCTATTCGAAACATGTACGGGTTTCAAAAATTTTCCACGACGAGTTGGGCAATAATAAAACATATTCGACTATTTCATTGATCAGAGCAGAAAGCCATCAACACAAGCAATGCCACAATAAACTAATGCGTATTTAATTTTTTAAAGAAAGACATAAAAGGATTCTGAATTGGACAACGATGTTGAAAGTTGTTAAGGAAAGTTGATGAAACATATTTAGGGACCGCAAACGATTTTTTTCAAAATGGTCCAATCTCCTTCAAAATTTGGCTCAGACGCAGAAAAAGTTTGCAAAAGTCAATATCCAAAAAATCATGTCGATATCTCAAACTGTTCGCCCGCGGCATCCTTTGAAGTGGCCGAAATAGAGTCCACCCTCTCCCCCTATGCCGCATAGGGGGAGGGTGGACTCTGGTGGGGAGGGTGGACGGAAACATTTAAAAAATTTCAAATTCGCGCGACATTTCCTGATCCGCAATGTGTCTTTCTTAGGCTCTCCTGCCTTGTAGATTTTTAAAATCCATTTTCCTTTGGCAGATGAAACCTCGT
>JACMIF010002814.1:0-16530 GCA_014805445.1 Diplogasteroides magnus
GGCGTTGCAATCAGTACTAGACGGGGCAACTAGCATTGAACTGAACTGCGATCTTACGAGTTTAACGAGGCACGAAGCTTTCAGAAAACTCTTCAAGAAAAACGCACACCTTTAATTTGAAACATTTGTGGGAATTCCAAATGATTGGATAGACGACGGGTTATATGAAGGTACTTTTTAGTTCTTGCTTTGAGACTTCTAGAATGGTCTAAATTAATTCTTTATGTACAAACGGCAGTTTTCAGTTACTGGATGGGGGACGCTGAACTTCAGATCGCCTTATTCGTCCTTGAACTTCGAGACTACCGACGAACAGCTGAGCATTATTGCTAGAAGAGCATACAATGATTATGACGTAATCGAGATAACATCGCAGGGATGCAGGGAAGCCATACAGGTATCAATGTTTGAACGTTTCACGGAGAATTGGTTTTTTCATAAACATTCCATAACCTGAATTCTAATTCTGAGGAATCGAAAAATGGTACATGTTTTCTATATTTTTAGACGCTGTTGGAAGGCTCCACTACTGAGTTGATTATTCTTACAATGTACGCGGAGCGTTCGAATATGGCTTTGGTCCGAGATAAATTGGTTGAAGAAACAGTTGCCGATGTTGAGAGCGGTCCTAATTGCATCGCTAATTGTAAGATCGAATGAGCACTGAACCATCGAGTTGTCTCAATTGAATACCAGCAAAGAAATTCTTAGCATTTAGTAAGCTTCCGCATCCAAGCCCGTAACCGTGATTCTCGTTTCAGTGCGTAGATTTGCAGATATTTTGAATAAAACTGTGACGTATAAATAATCCTTTCAATGTGCTAGTATGATTATCTATAGATTTAATTAAGCGAGGAAAGATCGATATGTTACTATGCTACAATGCAATTTCACCTGTCATCATTGACATTATTTTGTGTATATATGGTAAAGTTCTTCGTTGAATTGCCGTCTTCTTCATCTTTTCTACAACCTAGCAATCCATCTCGGCTCAGAGCCACAATGAAAATGAGCCGAATGAGCCGGCTCATTCTTCATTTTCTTTCCCATTGCCCGCGCGTATCGGTCGCCTCTCTTCATGGGAGGTTCAACAACCAGTGCAATAGTGTTTCGTTAAACGTGCTGAAAGTGGTTGGTTGGTTGGACTGGTTGAGCGTGCATTTAGCAATTATTATAGATTATTCATATTCATTATTATTTAATTTTAAGAAATCATTCTGTTTCTAGTCAAAACATTGACATTTGGAAACTGAAGGAGATATTTTCGACCAGGTATGATACTGATCTTAAATATTATAGAATCTACTGGAGATGAAAATAACTCGTTGTTGAATTCCTCGTAATAATAGATAGTCTGATTTTGTTGGTTTATAGTCGGGAGCCACTCACGGCTCACGGCTCACGAACCACAACGAATGAGCCGGCTCATTCATTTTGGCTCACGAGCCGCTGCGGTGAGCCGCGAAATGAGTCATTTGGCCAGCTCTACTGCGTAGAGAGGGACAGTGTTCCACAACAAAACGACCTCTGATGTTGATTATAAATCAGTAAATTTGTCGTCACTCTTCTCCGCCGAATAACTATATTCCACAATTCAATCGTGATATTTGGAGGCGGAGTACGCTCTCAATGTTTGACCACCTTTATAAAGATGATGTAATGGCAAATTTCGTCTCCTTGTCTGGATACATTCCAACATCATTTTGACGGTGGAAAGACGCCAGCGCCATCATTTTCGGCGTCATCAAGTGTCCATTTCATCATGTTGGCGCAACAATCCATGGCGCTATTTCTTTCGCTCCATTTTGACTTCTGCATTGCAGCAAGATGTTCGTGCTGTTCGTCATTGCTTACGTCACGATTTCCGTAAACGGTCAAATGATTCCTCAATGTCTATGCAAAGATGTAAATGCCTGCTACGCCAAGGCACCCGACACTGTAATGAAGTGCTCGGATAGGTGCGTTCTTTATGTGACTAGCAGATTGGCTACTTCATGGGTTATGTTTCAAAGATACTGAATATTTTATGAAGGGAAACATGGCCCATAAAGTGGACAAACAATTGTGAGCTATTGCTTGATTTGAGGTGCCAGAGCCACTTTTCCTCGCTGGGAGCCTCCTATCCAGAAGCCCGTGCTTGCATTGTATCACACCTCGGACAGATCAACGGCGCTCTCAGCTGTACAAGAAGTGCACTTGGAAATGTGTAAGAATTTACGGGACAAGAGTTTCATAGACGGTTTTTTGAAGATGAAGGCATAAAAAGTACTTTTTAGAAACCGAGTACCGGATGAAGTTTGTTCTTGATCAATTTCTACATGTATTTACAGTTGTGCCGCACACCATGGAGAAAAGGTGCCTAGACGATACACAGAAACGATTCAACTTGCTACATTCCGTGAGATTAATGGAATGCTCCAGAGGTCCGGCATTGCCAGTCAAGCCACTGCGTTGCTCCAGGTACTTTAATCGTTTATTGTAACATTTGGTTAATTCTAGGGTTTTTAAAAAACCTGTAGCAAAGTGTATTTGTCATCGAACGTAGAGAGGACCGCTCCGCGGACATTAGACGAATGTGAAACGCACTTAAAGAAGCCGTAAAGGAAAATCGCGGATGCGCTTCCTGACGGAGGAATAAATACTGTTTTTAAATACTCGCTCTCTAAATTTCCGCGCACTCTCTCCTCTTCCCAAGATACTGATTCCTCCGTCGGGAAGCGCTTCCGCGATCTCCCTTTACGGCTTCTTTAACTGCAGATTTAGAAACCCTAATTATTTCCACTGTGCCAGGTTGCACGGCGAGCTCTCGGATGCATTGTGAAATGTATGCAATCGCAACAGTGCGGAGGCAAGGGGTATGGTGCGCAAACTATTCATTCAGTATTTGTTCTGATTTCAGCTGTGGCCTGGCTCTACCACCGGACAACGAAGTTGTTTCCACCTTTAAGGAGTGCGCAATGCGCTCAGGTTTCCTGACCACAAAAGGATTCAGAGAGATGTGTAGTTGTCTCTCCGCTTCGGGATTAAAACAACTTACTCCGTTGTGCAAGAAAATAGTCATAACGTAATTGTGCATGGACACTAATATAATAAATTATTGTACATATGCAAAGTTTGAGAAATCATGGCTATATAATTGAATATCATCAAACACTGCACGGATAAGAGAGAACTGAATGCTTCAAGGTCTCCAGTCATGGTTCGACTATCAGCTTCTTACATATCTCACAATAATAATTAACCGTGATGGCACTGCTGGTATTAACAGTTTACGTGAACTCGAAAAATTATTTAAGGGTATCGATAATGCAAAACTTGTCATGGAATGGCAGTACCTAACCTCATCGCAAGATAAAATCGTCATGTTGATGAGGGTTGTTCAGCGACTGATTGTGCCGCTGCACTTTGATCAGCATGACGTTATTAGTCAAAAGACGGACGTCATGACCAGTTGATGTTGATGATTGTAATCATCGACCAGCACACTATCACTATCACTGTTCAGCGAGCGTTCTTTGAGAGATCATTGTTGTCAGAAAGTTGTTGTCGACCGATCATTGTAGGGAAATCATCAGCAGTGATAACTGCGCAAATGAGTATAAATTATCTGTGATAGTTATCTATAGATAAATATCTGCAGATGATGAGGCCAAGAACACACTATATCCTCAAACTGATAAATATGATTTGATTTGAAATGCATGGCAAATTTTCAATGGTTTTCTATCAATGCGAGAGGAGACCAGTGGCCCGTAGGGAGAACTCTCCATATTTAAAAACTTCTGTTTATTCACTAGTCTTGTTTAACACAATCTCCCAAGAGGACAATTGAACAACAACTGCAGTATCCACCGACGCAGCTTCCGAATGCAAGTGGCAACTGAAAAGGGATTAATTTAATAAATTCAATATTTTCCTCGGTGAAAATGCACTAAACATTTACTAAAATGATAAAGATTGTAATTAGATATAACATGTCGATTGCTAGATTTACGCTGCTTGCTTTACAGCGGGCTTGACACTTAGCAGCTTCTTCAGTTGCACACCCAATCGGTGTACATTCAGTTGGAAGCAAGATGAAGATCACGAGCATGGAAACCAAAAAGCGGGGACCAGCGAACATTGCTAAACAACCTCTTTGTCCTAATAGCATGAATCAGGAGAAGACATAACATGATGAAGTATGAGATCGCCATGGAGATTCGCGTCATAATGGTGAAATGGTCAATTGATGATGACA
Source organism: Diplogasteroides magnus (assembly GCA_014805445.1). NCBI lineage: Eukaryota > Metazoa > Nematoda > Chromadorea > Rhabditida > Diplogasteroididae > Diplogasteroides > Diplogasteroides magnus. Next base: position 4,241 of record JACMIF010002814.1, read on the forward strand.
ATGATCCACTTCACCCTTCTGGGCAAATGGTCAAGGCGATCCAACATTTGCAAGCGGTTGAATGATTTCGCTTCAACGCCGGATGGCATTAAATACATTTTTCCACGCTTAGATTTAGCAGAATACAAAAAATATGGCGAGGGAGATGGTTGCTGAAATGCTTGGGAAATAATTGCATGATTCAATAGTTGAATGTTTCTATTTCAAGTGCTTTCCCTACGTCATTTTCGCATCGTTGCAATGATTGCCTAATGACTATTTCTGAATGATGTCAACTTTCGATTTCATTTTTACTGCAAAGATCTATTAGGTTGGTAACTAAGTCTTTTCCCAGTTCATCTCTATCTTACAATTCAATATCAATATTTCGAATCAATTACGCATATGCACCATCATTATCAATGACCTCCCCCCATTTCACTGAGAGCTTGTGGTTATCCTCCTTCCAGAACTCCGCAAGGAACAAAGCGAAATATTATTTCAGCAAGGATCTCAAACAAATTTTTTTATATTTTTGAATTTTCCATTTACTTTCAAATGAAAGTATGGGTACTTCTGGTGGTTATTATGAAAAGGCAAAGATACTGCCTCGTGTCGCGTTTCTCTCTCGGACTTGTTCTTTGCATCTCTAATCCTCTCTACACTAGGTGTAAGGCAACTGTGACCCAAAACAGGGGCCAATCGATGTGCATAATGTGCTGCCATTGTCCAGAGGAGATGAGTTTGTATATAATATTAAGTAATAGAATAAAACTGGTAAACTTTTATCCCAAAGGTAATGAATAAGGTTATTTTTTACTGTGAAGTGTGCATAACAAACAATCCATGACACCTTTCGTTCACCCGCGAAATCTATGAACTTTATGTGTAAGAACTGTATGGTTGTGCGAGCAACTGAGTAAGTGCTTTTACAGTAATTATTTTCAAATCGATCGTTCTTCGCGTATGTTTTTTTCACAACAGTGAGATACGTGTGTTATGTTCTGTTGGTAGAAAGGGTTAACCAACTGAACACGACGTATTCCTTCGTATTCACCACATTTAAACAAAATTTCGTGATCGAATGATTTTCACTTTTGACCGTGTAATGAATATGCAATTTACACTCATTTCTTGGGGCACAGCTTCAAGGTGCAAGCACATGTGTTGATGACACACTGTCCATGATTGCATCCCTTAATTATCAATCATTGCACACATTTTGAAAATTATGGCATAATATATCTTTCTACATATCTTCAATAGAAATCACATTCTTCTCTGCCGCGAGGTTATCTCATTTCATGACAGAGAAGGGCGCCGTGGAGAAGAATGACGACTAATTTATTAACCGCTTTTCTTACATCGAGGTTGCAGTGACGTTCACATTCGTTGCGGTCGCACTTGGAAGCAGAAGCTGTTGAAATTGCTGTGAGGATTACTAGAGCGAGAAGAATCCAGGACGTAATATTCATGGCTGAAAACAACATGGTTTTTAAGGCGAAATGGGAACTAGATCATGTTACTTTTCCTGCGGTAATATAATTCTGTAAAAGATAGTGTTTGATCAGTTCTTCACAGTAATAGAGAATCGCTGACATTGCGATTTACTAATACTATCATTCGTGAATGCGTCGTACTCTTCCCTGTTGCTATAATAGATAACAAGTAAGTATTCAAGAAATTATAGATACTGGCCAAACGATTTGAAGAGAAACTGCGAGATAGCTTCGGACCGTCGCTTAAAAACACTCTTGGCATCACTTTCCCATGGCTGTAAGCATTGCAATCTCGATTAATACTGACGTTGTGCAGAATTTTCGCTTTTGCAGGGGAAATATTTACTAGCTTTCAAAGTAGCGTGGCAAAAAGAATCCTATTAAAATTCAAATGTTCAAATGGTAACACGCTCACCAACAAGTGAATTGGACCATGAATTGCCAATCAATCATTGAATGCGCAAAGAACATCATTTGCCCCTAACACCATGCACAAATGAAAGATTCTGCAAACACGGTAAAGTTGAATAGCGTGGAGGCGTTTGTCGTAGGCATTTTTGTGGTAAACAGAGTTCAAAGTCTGCCTCTATACGTTGAGCATGAAACCTATTCAAAATGATGATTAAGGGTCAGAGAAACGACGAAATAGCATGCAAATTGGAGAGTGCACAGTCGTCAGTCAGATGGAATGTGTGTACTCGGTGTATTGGTATGTACATATGTATGTATCAAGTTGGTTTTCCACAGTAGGGTGTCGCTCGTGCTGACTTTAGTGCATTCGCCGTGTCTCTACTCTCCGAGGAGCGGCTGTCTATGCGGTTGTCTATCGAATGCAGAAACGACCGCTCCTCGGCGAGTAGAGACACGTCGAATGCACTAAAGTCATCAACGAGCGACACCCTAGTTCACTGTTACAGTCGATAACATTTATCATAAACATGACATTTGTATTCATTCCGAAATCGCTGACTTTCTACATTTCCATTCATTCTCTATAGTTTCAATCGTTCGAGATTAGTGTGCGATAAACAAGCAAACAAGGTCTTGCCATCTCACTCTCCCGTCTGTGCGCTTCCATGAGCGGTTGTCTCTCTCTGACCAGAGCCAACCGCTCGGCAAAGCGCACAGACTGGAGAGTGAGATAGTAAGACCTTGTTTGCTTGTTTATCGCACACTATTCGAGATGGTCGCCCTCTCGTCTTTTGCTCGCATGAAGTGAGTGCTTCCATGAGGAAAAACCGTAGATTACCGTACTCTTGTCACTGAATCGGGATATTTTAGTGCTCAGAGCACATTGCCTATATTCCTGTTCATATCGTAATCCTTTTGATTCAGGGAGAGTCCTCTTCGCTCTCATTCTTCTTTTCACTGCCGCAACTGCCTTTAAAGGAGCTGTGCCACGAACTTTTTCATCTCTAAACTGGAAGCGCCGTTCGATTTGTCTCCCTCTGATAGGAAGAGCTGCGAAAGTCGCGCATTTTTCTGATTTTTATCTGATTTTATACAACGTGTGAAAGTTGAAGGGTACGGTAGGTTACGAGTCGTAATTTACGATGGATCTTTGATCAAGGATAACTAGTGTTGGAGAATCTGGGGGAGGTGAGAGACCAGTAGATCAAAGGAGAGGCCAGAGAAATGAGACGGCTAAAGGTGCAAGGAAGCGCCCTCGCGATGATCAGACTGTTCCTTAGAGTGAACGGGAAAGAGAAAGTGCACAGAGAAAAATACGGCGATCTACCGTGCCTAATTGATCGCTCTGTCCAATCGCTTCAAGAGTCAATTCCCTTCGAATGCAAATGTTAGAAGGCTCTCTTGAAGGATTAGACAATAATTTTGATAGACAATTTGTGTGTTTTTGCTCTCATTAGACCTTACTCTCGCACCTATCAAAGAATAAAAGTTCGTGGCACAGCTCCTTTAAAGAAGCCATAAATGGAGATTCTGGGTCAACTATTCTGCCAATTAACAAGCGTCGGGAACTGTATACAAATCCGAGAGCTTTTATTTTTAAAAAATTCTGAAGCGATTAAAATGACGGACGGTCGAAAATCACCTACCACAGCCAATCCACCGCTCTCGAGTTAGGCACAGCTAGAAAGTGAAGTGAGGGAGCGAATTAATGATACGAGAGAGCGAAGAGTTTAGAAGAAACACGCGACAACCAGATACAGTATATCTAACTGAAGTCCAGGCTATTCGTGGTGGGAACCCCAAAAGTGCACCAAAGGGAGATCTATTTGTGGCTTCTTTAACTACACCGATTGTGGAAAGACTAAGGCGAGTGTTCATTCCTTATTCATATCACGATACACTAATACCGTAATGTTTATAGTTGTGCGGAGTGAGGCCGGAATGTGTGGACGAAAAGGGCGATCCGGATGATTGGCACTTATTCCACCTCAATAAGAACGATGACATAAAGAAAGTGATTGAGAGGAATCAGTGTTATGCTGGAATCCCGTTCAGGTCTGAGGCATATTTTGCCTTAGCAATTGGCCATTTCAGCCTGAATAGCAGCGATTGGTCCACGTGCAAACTTGAACTCTTCTCGGATTCATCTCTAAAATTGGAAGCCTATAATCATAACCATGTGGAGAACGTTGCACATTTGGGGACATGCGATGGCCAGTTCATTGAAATATCAACCAGACAGCAAAATATTTCAGGAAAAACATATTGTTACAATATCTACAAGGTATAGAACAATGGCATTATCAGGGTGTTCCGAAAGTATTTGCCGTTTTTAGATTTTTTGAAATTTCTCTGCGGAAATTGACTTGCATCTCCAAACAACTGTTGCATAAATATGTTCAGGTCCACACATGTTTACCATTAGTGGGTGATGACGTCACACCTTCTGATGACGTCATGGCAGTCGATTTCGCAATACCAATTTTGACCCCCAAAAACGATTTTTTGCCATAACTCTTTTAGAAGTGTTCTTAAAATCGATGTTAGATATTGTAAAAATAGGATATTATTTCCTGAAGAAACCAGTATTGTTAGGGCTCATTTCCTCAACCCACAAGAAAGTTATGGTCAAAAAACCGAAAATTTTCGAAACTTCAATTTTGAACTTAGAGGCACCAAACTTTCAAAGAATGTAGAGAATCACAAAAGAAAATTTTTGGTGCTTAGAACATCATTTTGCGCAAGTTCATTCAGAAGTTATAGCAAAAAACCCGATTTTCACGAAACAAAAATTACATTTTTGGCCATAACTTCCGAATGAACTTGCGCAAAATGATGCTCTATGGACCAAAAATGTTCTTTTGTGATACTCTATATACCTGGCAAGTTTGGTGCCTCTAAGTTCAAAATTGAAGGTCTCGAAAATTTTCGGTTTTTTGGCTAATGAGGTAAATATAATAGTAACATAAGTGAGAAAAGCATCTGGTCTCGACAAACTGAAACCTTAAAATTAGCGATTTAGACAGCAGTGAGTCGGCTATCATTTCTGTTATTTCAATACTTATCACTGCTTCCCATTCTCACTTTAGTCTTTTTTCTGTTATTTATTTGACGGATCGCAAAGCAGATAAGAGTGGAATGGCAAATTTCGGCTTTTCAGGGAACAGTCGTCGGACATGATCGTTGTGCGGAGTCGAGCACTCACAATGGAGAGACCGCCAATTGGACCATCGCTGCAATTCTGACTGTCATTCTCATGGGATAAAGCAGTCCATACTGATTATTGTGCACACCACATTCGTCAATTATGAACATCAGACACGGTGAAACGGTATTGACCCAGTGATACGGTAACATGTATGGCCGTAGCTTGCAAATAATCAAAACGAGGCTGAGAAAGCTAAACCTATCTGATCCCACTGAACCATTCATTGGTGCTCCTTCAAATTGCATTGAGCCGATGAAGGGTCGTCCACATATCTTAAAGGCACTGTTAAGCAACCGGTTTTACGGTTGATAATTGTCTTTGCGCACAATCTGCTTTATTTTCATCACTTAAAATATTGATAATAAAAAGATGACAGTCTTGATTAGAGCTACAATTTTTTTTAAATCATAAAGAATCTTAATTTTGTTTCCTACGAGGCGCTATGAATAGGCAAATATCATTATTGTCGGCGTGGAATCTATCGATTAGTGGTTTTCTCACTTCATGATAGACATGCGCGTCGTGGAAAAGAATGACGCCAAATTTACCTATTTATATCCGCTATTCTTACATCGAGGTTGCAGTGACGTTCACAATCGTTGCGGTCACACTTGGAAGCAGAAGCCGTTGAAATTTCGGTGAATATGACTAGGGCGAGAAGAATCCAGGACATAATAATCATAGCTGAAATCAACGTAGCTGATTGTAAGAGCGAAAGTGATACAATCGCGATAATGATGTAAAATAGAATGGAATACTTTTAAGAAAAGATGTGCCTACCTCTGAAGAAGTCGTTGTTCAGATATTCAATTGGTATTCTAGCATCCGAATTAATAGTCAGTTTCGTTTTTCTCTAGAAGAAACGATGGAACACCTTCCGTCGCGCAATATTTCGCAAATCGCTGGGCAATGACATCGAATTTGCGCGATTCGGAATATATCTTATCTTGTTGAGCGTATCAGAAATCGTTCTGCCGCTAATCGATATATCCCACACTACTTCTTTCTTGGTGAAAACCCCCGCAAATACAATAGTTGAGTGAGCGACAAACTAAAGACTAGTCAGCCACAGCAACAGCAACAGCCTAATACAATCGCGATATATTTTGTAGTATGTGTCCACTGTCCGAAAAAGCGTTATCAGGAAATTGTTTGTCCACCATTTATACGACAAGTGTACCATGTAAGTAAGTACATCAATAATCACACGAATCCACATGCATCTAATTCCGTATTGCGTCGTCAATGCAATCGCATTTGAATGCAGATTGTTTACCGTATGCCGTTGGCTGAAAAAGCTTCCAATAGGAATTTAGGAATTTTAATTCAATTTTTCCTAATTTTCTCTTCCCAAACTTGTTTCGCTCACAGTCAAAGTTTCAGAATAACAAACATGAAATTAGTTCTGCACAAACCTCCCGTTATTTTTGTTCAGCTAACAAAAACCACCAAGAAATATTGGTCGAATTTGTGCAGATGTTCAAAAATCGTACTCTCAATGTTTTGCAGTACTTATCGCAGTTAAAGACCGCAGTCTCAGGGGATCTCTTTGACTTCATCTTCTTGTCCTCAATCAGAGAGGGCAAATTACATGCGCAGAATCCTTTGAAGCATTTTCCAGTTGCTATGGGCTGAAAATCAAATGCGTCCCATTGCGCAAAACATCCATGTGCTTGGAAATACTCAAAATTCGCATAATTATTTTTTATTTATTTATTTGCCATTTTGCACTGCAATTTAATAAATTTGCTGATAAGAGTTTTTTTCAATGTTGAGTGAAACCATCCTAAGAAAACCTGATGTCTTTTAAAACTATAAATAATGAGATATTAATTAGAATTAAAATTTTAAAAAATCGATTTCTAACTCACATTACTTTCTTTACAGCTGCTGTCGCAATTAGCCGCACTACACTTTGACGTTACTGACACAGATTCAGTTAGAAGCGAGATAAAGATAACGAGGAATGGAACCAGGATGCAGGAACCAGCAAACATGGCTAAAAAGGCATTGTCCTTATAGAACAATTATACCAATTATAGTATGCGAATGACGATAAATCTGACGAGATCCAACATGGTGAAAGACATGACCTCCGTAGACATTCGCACCGTAATAATGAAATGGACACACTGTATTTAACGACAGAGATCCACTCCACCATTTCGGAGCAAATGCTCAGGACGTTCTCGTCTTTCACCAGACCCAACGCTTGCGAGCGATAGTATGATTTCGTCCAAACGGCTTTTGGCATTTTAACGCAGAATGCAATTAATGGGTGATGATTGCTGAAAGGCGTGGGAAATCATTGCATGTTTCAACAGTTGAAAGTTTCATCTTCAATTGCGTTCGCTACATCATTTTCGCACCCTTGCAATGATTGCATAATGACGATTTTCGAATGACGGCAAATTTCGACTTCATTTTTTCCGACAATAGATAATGTTCGGTATAGTTTTTAAGAGCAACAATGAGAAAGACAGAACATTGAAAACTTGAGTGTGGAGGGCGTCCGGTATAACAGTTCAGTTAGGATCCGAACGATCTATTCAAAAAGTCCGTACAATCCTAGGCGTCGCAATGAGCGAAAGAAATCAAGGGCAAGCTGAGTGACATGTAGATGTCGATGATATGTTTTTAACGTGAAAGTGCGTCTGACTACTCTGTGTCATTCGTCGTGGGCGGTCGCCTTCCCCTTCTACCCATCTTCCTGATATAGGAATGGCATCTGGCTCTATAAGAGACTAACAAAGCAAGAGGAGTATGGCTACATAATGAACAAAACGATCAAATTTTTCAAAATTCGAAAAATGAATTTCCAGTACAGATAAGAAATTGAAAGAATAAAGACGCTTGATGACCCGGAGATCTCATTGCTTTATGGATAAATGTTGAATTGTACATTGTAATGCTTCTGTCTACAAGAGATTCTCAACTTTTACTAACTCGAAGGCAATAATTTCGTCTAAATTGAGTGCAGACGAATTTTATTAGCCGTTTTGAGGGGAGGAACTTTCAGATGCATTTATAGTGACCTCATCTGGCACATGTTAAAGCAGTAAGAAAGACAACGGTTGTTAATGAAACCTTCCAGGGGATTGCGAAAATGTATTCCCGATGAATGCATCAATGGCTCTTCCCGATTCACGCTTGTCTGCGACTTCCCCTTCCCCGTCTTTCCTCGCTCTATCATCTCTCCCGGTAAATTGACGTATCGGGAAGTGCTTCCGCAATCTCCCCTCATGACATTACAAGAACAAATGAACAGTGACAGAAAAGTACAACAAATTTACCAGAATCGAAAGTATTTTTACAGCCCACAACTATTGCGCTTCTTATGTTTCACCGATTGTCCCTCCCATTTTGGGAACTATTTCCTCGTTTATCTGACGTCCTCTCTTTAGTCTAGATATGCTGTTTTTCTCAACTGTGAGATACATGTGTAAGTTCTGTTTGTAGAAATGCTTAATCAACTAAACACGATGTATTCGTTCGTATTCACCACAACTAAGCAAAATTTCGTGATCGAATGATTTATTCATTGAGGAATTCACGTATTACCGTGTAATGAATATGCAATTTACACTCATTGCTTGGGGCATCGCTTCAAAGTGCAGGCACATGTGTTGATGACACATTGTCCATGATTGCATCCCTTAATAATCAATAATTGAACATATTTCAAAATTAAGGCGTAATAAATCATTCTATCTTCTTTATAAATATCCATAATGAATCTGAATTTTGTTTCCTACCAGGCGTTATAAATCGGTAAGTGTCATTCTTCTCTGCCGTGCGGTTTTCTCACTTCATGATAGACAGGTGCGCCGTGGAGAAGAATGACGACTAATTTACCAATTTATGCCCGCTTTTCTTGCATCGAGGTTGCAGTGACGTTCACATTCGTTGCGGTCGCACTTGGAAGCAGAAACCCTTGAAATTGCGGTGAAGAAGACAAACGCGAGAAGAATCCAGGACATAATATTCATGGCTGAAAGCAACATAATTGTTCGAGCGAAATGGGAAATAGATCATGTTACTTTTGCCAGCGCTAATATAATTCTGCAAAAGACAGTGTTTGATATTCACAGTAATAGACACTCTCTGACATTGCGATTTACTAATACTATCACTCGTGAATGCCTCGTACTTATCCCTGTTGCTATAATAAACAACAAGTAAGTAATAAAGAAATTAATGAACGCCAAAAGACTTTAAGAGAAACTGCGAGGTAGCTTCGGACCGTCGCTTAAAAACACTCTTGACATCACTTTCCCATGGCTGCAAGCATTACAATCGCGATGAATAATGACATTGTGCAGAATTTTTGCTTTTGCAGTGGAAATATTTACAAGCTTTCAAAGTAGCGTGGCTAAAAATAATCGTTTTATAATTCAACCCTTCAAAATCAGAATTTTGGCTGGACGGAATTGGATGAATTTGCCATCGTTGGATTGAATTAGCAATAAATAAAACGTTTCTTTTGCACAAATTACAGGTAGTTGTTTCTACAATTCGGATTTCATTCTGAATATGATGTGAACATTAATAATAGCTTTGTATGAAAACAATCTTAAATATAAGTAACATAATGTTTCATTCGAAAAATTCATCGGGAAATGAGGAAATATGTGTATATTTAAGTGTAAATTCTTGCCGAAATATATGGTCAACGGGAATAGGATTCAATTTGAAAATAAATGATCCCGCATTTCTTCGACGGCAATCTCACGATGACGTGACGATTCTGACGTGTATAATGCAAAGAATTTTTAGATTTTGCTATGATTTCGTCATCTCGAATCTCTTCTAATCGCCTGCAAAAAATTTATCATACCTGTATAGCAGCCCGACACCCTTTAGCTGTAATTAGGGAAATTGAAGAATATACTCCAACAAATGTTTTTATTTTTCTAGCGGCATACTTATAGATATGTTGGTCGGTTAATCGAAAGTACTGCAGATCTGCGTAATACTCCCCATCTTAAAAGTCTACGTTAATTAGATGTAGCTGGTATTACAAACATCTGTTAAATAGTCGAATAGAATCTGCGCAAGCCATTATTCGATTGACTATTCCTGAATCGATTTCTTTAGCGTCTCCCCAGATTTCCACATCGCAGGTCTTCATGGTCTTAGTATATAAATTGATGCAGTAGTCGATAGATTTGTCCAGCAGCCAAATGCGACGCTTGGAGAAAAAGTTCTTAAGGCACAGCCCATATTCAAATTTTAGATATACTCTCTTATTTTTGAGAGCGAAAATTAAATCAACTTTTCCATCGGAGGGAAAATTCATTGTTATACGGAGTTTGTCAAGACGAAACTGGAGTTTCGCCAATCGAACACATGTCTTTTGAAGGGCTTTGACATCATTGTGATCCAGTTCGAGGAAGATTCTCTCCAATAGCTCTACTGGTAGATTAGGTAGCATAGCAGATTCACTCATACCTGAAACGACAGATCTGTTAGAAAGAACGAATGGTAACGCATATCAGAAAGACAATACTTTCTCGTGAAGGGTCTCTCTCACATTTTTTCTTTGCATCTCTAATCCTCTCTACTCTAGCTGTATGGTAGCTGTGACCCAAAACAGGGGCCAATCGATACACATAATGTGATGCTAATGTCCAGAGGCGATTGCAGTCCTTCCCGAAGTAAATTTTCGGATCAAACTAAATGTGATTTTGCAAAAACCAGAAAAATTAGGGCCCACTCTCTCAAATAAGTGTTATCATGAACTTGTTTGATCATATGAAAAGAGCCTAATTTCGACATGTGTAATTTCAGCAAAAAACTAAATGCACTGGACGATTTTGAACATTTTTATTCAACAAGTGTAGATGATGGGTAATCAGGCGAATCCAAACCACTAAGATCTTAAACACATGTACAGTGTATACTGGGGCGGCAGCGTCTATTTTTGGCACCTGAAAAATCGCCGAATAAGAATTTAGTTAAGATACGTTATTTTTTCAACTGAAGCTAGGGCGGAACCGGGTGGAAAACTTTCGAATTAAATTCTGATTTTTTTCCTGGAAGTAGGTATGGACACCCCAATGAACGTCTTGTAGTGATTCGGTCTGAAAAAATTTCGCAATCGTTTTAAAAATGAAATTCGTCATAAAGGTTGATCGATCATAACTCGCTTCAATCTCATCGTAGAGGGAAAAAAAGAGCTCATTCTGCAGAATATTTTTTTCTGACCATTTTACTCTCCGGGGTCCATGGCCGTATCTGTAACGGCAACTGAGATAATACCTGTCGGCCTCAAAAAATCGGCATTTTAAAAAATTTAAAAAAAGCGATCGCTGGATTTTTGTCATATGAAAGCCAAGGCAATTCTACACAACATATATTTTTAAGAAAAAATATAAAGTGGACCATCTTTGGGAAAATTTAGGTCAACTTTGTCTGACCACCCCAATTTTGGGAGTAGATCTGGTTTGTTCTAGCGAAACTTGGTGTTCTTCGCAAGCGCAGCTGTAAGACATAGTTTTTCTTGCTCTACCAGATGCTGGGTGTTTACCGTGCTACATGACAATTAGATCACCAGGACTTCATTTTTCGCACTTCGGACCATGAACATGGTGAAAATGAGAAAAAACTTTTTGACTCCGAATGGGCTGAAAATTTGGTTTTAGGGTAAATAGACCACGTAGATCACGAATCTGAGGTTGGTTTCACATGAAAAAAATTCGTTGCCTCAGGGCATCAAAAAATTGGGATATTTTTTGATGCCCTGAGGCAACGAAATTTTTTCATGTGAAACCTACCTCAAATTCGTGATCTACGGGGTCGATTTACCCTAAAACCAAATTTTCAGTAAATTCGGAGACAAAAGGTTTTTTCTGATTTTCACCATGACCCCGGGTTCATGGTTCGAAGTGCGAAAAATGAAGTCCGGGGGATCCAATTGTCATGTAGCACGGTAAACAACCTGCATCGGGTAGAGCAAGAAAAACTAGGCCTCACAGCTGCGCTTGCGAAGAACACCAGGTTTCGCAGGAACAAACCAGATCTACTCCCAAAATTGGGGTGGTCCGACAACTTAGACCTCTATTTTCCCTAAGAACGTCCACTTTATTTTTCTTCTTAAAAATATATGTTGTGTAGAATTGCTTCGGCTTTCATATGACAAAAATCCAGCGATCGCCTTTTTTTTAATTTTTTAAAATGCCGATTTTTCGAGG
>JACMIF010002816.1:0-11574 GCA_014805445.1 Diplogasteroides magnus
GAAGGAGTCAGTGTGTTCATCCACTCCAGTTCTATTTATGCCTCTCTTTGCTGAACAATCTCATAATGCACATCTTGCAAAGAAGGAAGGATTCGGAGAGATTTTATTCAAGAAGGAACTCAGTGTGGAGGATTTTGTAGAAAAGGTCAATCACTCAATTCTCATCCCTTCTCATTCTACATTCTCAGGTCCAGAAACTACTTAATGAGGAGTCCTACAGAACATCGATTAGGAAGTTCAAGGAAAGAATGTTGGATCGTCCCATAACAGGTTGATTCTTGTACTTCTCTTTCTTCACTAATTTGATTCGTTCAGCTGAAGATTCAGTCGTTTTCCATACTCGTCGTGCACTCTCAAAGCATCCACAACTCAATCGATTCAAGAGGAAAGGACAGTTCTTGAGTATCTTCGATCATCTACAGGTACTATCTTCCCTTCCATTCAACACTCTTTCACTCACTTCAGATCATTCCGTTTTCAATCCTCGTGATTATTCTTTTCTTCCTCTCAAAATAACTCATTCACTATTCATAATAACACTCCTGATGTTCCCAAGAACGGGTTGAACCCTTGTATCACAATAACAATGTCTGTATAAATACCTTGCTCATTTGAATTCTTCTCTAATAATACACATGGGTTGTTTGTGGTGTGGAGGACTACGGTAGTCCGTGTTTTCCGAAAGGATGCAGCAACAAACAACAACTTGTAACCTCGTGCATTCTTCGTCGTTCTCCTCTTATGAGTGGTCGTCTCTTTCTTCTTCCATTAAAATGAGTATCGCCAATCGAATGAGAATCGCCCTTGGAGAACATAATTTCTTCGGATTTCATTGGATAATCGAAAAGTTCAATGAGTTTGTTCATTTCTCCAATCATTTGATCATAAAGATGTTCAGTTATGACGTCAATCGTATAAATGAGATTGGAAAAGACAGAGGATGTGCAGAATGGCTACTGAGATGTGGAGGAACTGTGAGGTGAGAGAAGTGAAGGGAAGAAGGAATACCGTATCCCTTGAGATTCGATCGATATAAGGAGGACATCTCTGATTACAATTCATTGATGCACAAGACTGCAGTGATTGATCCACGGGTGGAGACACAACAGGTTGGATAGAAGGGGAAGGGAAGGGGAAGGGTCATTCAGGTCTTCCTCACTCATGCTCATGCAGTCAATGCATGTGTTACTGCACGTGGATGTAGACACTTCAGTGCGTGAATGACCTCCTTTCCCTCCATTCATTCACTTATTCAGATGGTCTAACTCGTCTCGTAGATGCAAGATTCGTCAATTGTAAGAATCTCGAAGATGAGGGCATTCACAAGTTCGTAGAGGTAGTCTTCCATCCTCTTTCATTATTGATTGATTCTCTTACAGTATGTGGGATCATCGATTGAATCAGTTGAAGTATCTTCATGTCGATATCTAACAGAGAAGGGCCTTTCTGTCCTCAAAGACTGTCCTTCCCTTCATTCTCTCATTCTTTCTGATCTTCGTAAAGTGAAGAATCCCCATAGGCTATTTGACACTCTAAAAGAGAATCTTCCTTCTAATTGTCAATTATTCTATCCCGATGTCACCAAGAAGACCAAATAATTTGTTCATTGTGTACTTATTTCTCTTGTAGTACCAATTACGGTTTCATCTATCCATACGAGTCATCCTGTGTATAGTTTGTACATATTATGATGAGAAAGAATATCTGATAATAGTGACAATGTCTGATGGAGACTGGAAGACTAACATCACTCACAGCCGGTCAGAATGGAAGTGAGAGAGTTAATTCATTAGTGCATTCAAATCGCGTCGCTGACCGTGTAATTCAGGCAAATGAGCGGTTGGGCGAATGATAAAAAAGATTTAAAAATCCATTAAAAAAACTAAATAATAAATAAATAAATCGCACAACAATCCGATGAACACTGTTCATGAGCCCAAGACGCAGCGACTTACGCTCTTTGCGTTTTAGAAATGCGTTCTGTTGTGCTAATAACGTTTGACCATGCATAAGTTGTCGAAGGATTGATGTCAACCCTAGATCATGTGTCATCAAGTCGTAGCTCTGGGCCTTCCCCACAACGCCAAGGTCTCCGAATTTCCAATTTTATGTAGACAAACAAAATAAGACCAAAAACATGAGAGAAAAAAGCCGTTTTCTCAAAAAAATTCCAGAAAGTTGAAAATTCGAAGACCTTGGCGTTGTGGGGAAGGTCCAGTTGATGGTGCATGAGCTAGGGTTCATATGAATCCTTCGACAACTTATGCATGGTTAAACGTTTTGGCCTTGTCATTACGTATTATAATATTCTAAAAGCGCTTTTCTCTGCTTTTATGGCTGATGAACAGTATCCACGTTTCAAACATTGAAAAGCTAACCTATTATATACATTTTTATTAGATTTTCTTTACAGAAAATTGATAGTTAGGACTAATTAGCGAGAGATTGCATAAATGAGAAACTGGTGGCTGAAGGAATTGATATCATTTTTGCACGCTCACTTCCCTTCTGACCGGCTGTGATCACTTATGAAAAGATCAATGAATAGAAATGAATTGAATTGATGACCAAGAGAGATTGATTGGATCATTTTGTATCTTTTCCTGTGTTGGGGGCAGTCGTCCCATGGTCCTTCTCCCATTCCTTCTTATTCTCTTCCTTCATTCATCATCAGAGGTCTGTCACTATCATCCCCCCTTCTGTCTTATTCCTTCCATTCAGGACAAACCAACATTCAGCTTGACAGTTTGCACCATTCGATCATCTTCCATTGTCATTTCCTTCTCAATTATCTTTCCAATCATAACATTCAGATTTCTCCTGAGAATCTTACGAAGCTCATTTCTTCTGAACGAATTGTAGACATTTTTACATTACAGGTGCGACTAGATTGAAATTAAAATGAGATTGAGTATCCTAAGATCGACAAAGGACTGAAGAATACAGTGGAGAAATACTTCAATGGGACGACTTACAATCATTTCATAGAAGGAAATCTGTCGATTGTTGCTGAAGGAGAGGTTCATTTGTTTATGCTTTTACTCAAATAATCAATTTGTTCAGATCGAAAAATTGTATGGCAGCCCTGAATTAATTGGATGTCAAGTCACTCTGAAGAATGGATTAAAAGTGGAAAATGAAATGATTCTCCACATAAATTGTATTGTTCAGGTTGCTGTTTGGACTCTCAAACTTCCAGAAGAGAAATACAATCATGTATTGGTTAATCCAGGTATGAAATCCCTACCAAGGTGCCGCGATTCCCACATTCCATTCAGAATATCGTATTTTCAACAAGATAAGCACTCTGAAAGAGTTTAGAAGGTCAATGAACTCGGTATTGATTATCATTCATTCTCTCACTAACATTGTCTACAGGCTGATGTCTATCCACTCATTCTGACGTCTACCCTTATGGAATGGAAAAATCACCGGTTGGATGTTCCCCTTTTCTAACCCATTCACTTCCTTCTTCAGTATCTCTTCAATTCTCACAAGAAGTATTCAATCCGAAGGACTCATTGATTCTTTCCTCCTCAGTCCACATAAGATTACTTCCAATTACAGTTTGTACTTTCAACCTTTTTCCTGTAATAAGGAATTCAGATTCCATCAATCCTACTACACGAAAATTTCCCCAATGCAGGAAGGACTTCATCTTTCACAGAGGAAAAAGACTACGGTAAACCTTTCCAGATAATTTTATGTACTGTTAATTGTGAATCAGGCCGGTCACTTCAGCTTTCGTTCCTTCCACAAATACAGCGGTGAGTGAGAAGAGAATGAAAAGATAGAGAGTGTTGATTGAGAATTCTGATTCTACATTGTCTGTGACTCCCAGAATAGTTGTCACTTCATTCGAATACTCAATGGAGAATAGTAATTGGTATCACAGTGAGTATTCCCATTCAATTACAATGAAGGAATTGTCCATTCAGACAATGATCAATTGAATGCAAATGGGAAGAAGACTGTGATAGACAAGGTTTCCATTCCACTCACTTCCTTCCATTCAACAATATCTTCAGATGGAGAAACTCTACAGTACAAATGATGATGAGAAGGCCACAGCAATCTCTTCCTTCTCTTCTCTTTTCATTCCTTTCATTCTCATTTCATTGAGACTCCTCAATTGACTCTCTTGTGATATCCAAACTGAAAACGATTAGTAAACTATGCTTTAATGTTTTGATTGTTTATTGAACACAAAGAATAGACTCGATCCCTGGAAAAAGAATGAGACCAAGCACAATTCAATGGAACAGAAACAACAAAGGAAAGAAACACTCGGGATGAATTGATTGTTGCATAGAAATTAACAACATTCTTGGTCGTGAACAGAAAGAAAGTAATCGATAAGGAGGATGATCTTCAATACAACTTTACGACAGAAGACGAGATGCGAATGGTCGAGTATTGTAGCGAGAGGCATACGAGTAGATTCCTGAGTGGAATAGAGTATAGTACTGTAAGTATTGATCGATTACCTCTGCTGGTTGAACTGGAGAGATTCATTTCCTTCTCTCGACGAGATGCCCATGTGGCAGGACTCAGCCAGTACTGTAAGGGAGTATTGATTGATTGATTGATTGATGCAATAGTCTGACCTTTGATAGTGTTCCAACTGTCATACATCTCTTCTTGTACATATCAACAGCATCATCAACAGGCATGTATCTGTATCCAATCCCTTTCCCCCTTTCCCTCCTCTCCTTCCACTCACCTCACATAGTTCCTAACTGGAGTAATCGGTCTTTCCACTCGTGCACCGTAGTTCGGTCTGTAATCTACCGTAATCCAGTCAATCGTGGTAGGAGTCGCATACCTTATGAAGAGTTGTGTATTGTAGACATTGAGCTTTCCTTCCAGCCATCTTTGTGTGCCCATGTCACGAACTCCAGGATGTTTAGAATACTTCTGAATGAGAGGGAGACTACATGATGAGGAATGGACTCGAACCGATTCAGATTGTGTCAGTATGCCCATTCCTGTGTCTGTGTTTGCATATGAGTATCTGAATTGTCTCCTCTTCCCCTTTCCTTCTCATTTCCACTCACCTCACATAGGGAAATCTATCACTGTAATGAGGAGTACTCCTCTGAAGTCCAACATTGTGTAGAGGGGCTGTCTGAGTGAGGGCAGATGATTGTAGGGAACGACCGAATAGAGATCCTCAATGGACTCCTTTCCACTCTTCCTCTTCCCTCCTTCTTTACCACTTCTGGATAGACTTCTAGCCATATATCCTCCTCCATATCCATATGATGGACGAGTATATCCACCAGAGAATGAACCAGAATAGGTCAGTCCTGAGTACGAATTCGATCTGAATGAGGAGATAGAAGGGGGGGGGGGGTAAGGGGGGAAAGACCTTCTCATTGCGGGTGATCTGACATCACTCCTTGATCTTGTTAGTGGAGAAGTGAGATGGAATGAAGGACCAGACGCCAAGACCATCCTAAACACATTCAATCTCTACTCATAATCAATGAAAGAATAAAAGGAAGACAATGACAACACAAAAATAGTCTGAGATGGATCAATTTCAGTTGTGAGAGGAGAGTTCGAATTGAGTGAGAAGAGAGAAGAGAAGAGAATGAGGGGGAGGTGTAATGGAGGATAAGGAATGACAACAATGGAATTCATTCAAATGGAATAGGCAATGGACAATGCCTCAACTGATACTGTTGTAATCAAGAATAACACTCATACATGGAGTGAACAGTTTACTGATGTTACTATACAGTTTACTGTACAGTTAATAACTACATTACTTGTAATATTTCAATGTGAAAGGGCAGAGAAAACGGAAGGAAAGGACTTCAAATGACATGATGGAGCACTAAAAACCGCTCAACAAGACAGAGAAAAGGATTGGCAGAGGAAGAGTTTACAACACAGGACTAGCCTCTTCACTGGGACAAAATGCATGCCTCGTTTCTTTTGATGAGAGAGTATGGGAAGAGAGGAGAGAATAGACAATCAGAGTGATCTCTCTCCTCTGGAAGAAGAAACAACTCAAAGGTGTTGACGAGACAGTGTACTACATTTGCACAAATGCGAGTTTATGTCAAATCTTCGAAGGACAAATTCCATTTGTTCACAATGAAAACAATTCGTCAGATTGCAATTTTAATTTTTTTCCTTTACAACGTAGTCCAGTTTACCAGTTTCTGTCAATAACTAAACAATACTTTACAAGTACAACTCAACATTACTCTACAAGACCGGAATTAAAAAATGAAACGAGTGTCATTTAGACATCGATTGAAAGGATACAGTAACCAACTGTTGCTTTCCTTATGTGAATTCTAGCTTCTTCCTGACAGGAGGACTGTCTCCTGGTCCCATTGCCCTTCTTTTCTTTGCTGCAGGACCTCGATTAGGAAGAGGAAGTTGATCATCCTCACAAGGAAAAGGAGAAGAACTAAAGAGAATGATTGAGGAATAGAGAGGAGACAACTACTCACGTGAAGTATGCACACTTGAGACAATCAGTTGCAGTCCATCTTCTAAGTGGATCAAATGTCAATGTTCCCTTCAATGACAATGATAATGACAACTACAGTACTACAGTACTCACTTTAATCAATTCCAGATGGTCGTCTCCTGCAGCAGAAAAGACTATCCTCAGATCGATTCCTGGATGATGATCCCTGCCAATCAATACATATCATAACAACAAATATTATCATTATTCATTCATTCCATTTGAATGGTTGTTAGGCAATCAAAATTTCGTATCTATCAGAAAATAAAAATATACTATATTTGACCTATAAAGTGAATCAATGTTATTATGTCTCACTTGAACTTGACATAATCAGGAAGACTTGTCATGAGTGGCCAATCTTCCTCAGTGGGACTTCCCAGTACCTCAAAAAACAAATATCCATAGAGAAAAAATAAGTATGATCATACCTTGTAAATCTGTGCCAGTTGATCCAAGTCTGAGGCACCAGGGAAGATCGGATTCTAGAGAAGAGAACAGTTGAATCAATGTTCACGACAAAAAGTGATCACCCTTAGAAGAAGTTCGGCAATGATACAGCCCATTGCCCACATATCAACTCCCACTCCATATGCCTTTGCAGCATAGAGGAGTTCGGGTGAACGATACCATCGAGTGACAACCTCAAGGATACTGTACTCACAATATACTTACAGTACCCTACCTGATGAGTGTACAGTCTGTTGGGTGAACCGAAGAATCGAGCCAGACCAAAATCTGCAATCTCAAGACAAACAAATGAAAGAGTGAAGACAGTCGGGAATCTCACCTTTATCCTTCCAGAAGCATTCATGAGCAGATTGTTAGGTTTGAGATCTCGATGTAGGATCCAGTGCAAATGAAGGAACTGAGAGAATGAGGATTACTGTAGTCTCAATGACTATTCTCACCTCCAATCCCAGTAGTGTTTGTAGTGTGATGTTCTTAACATGAGATGGAAGAAGAATGATTGAATTGTCCTTTATGATATGTTCCAGATCAGTCTCCATAAAGTCCATCACTAGTTGAATGCTTGTCTTATGTCCAAGGACATCTCTCAACTGAAAGGACTCTTCCTCATAAGAGAGAGGGGTGGGACTGACTCCAATGATGTTCTCATGGTGAATTTCCAACAACAATTTCATCTCTCTCAATGCAGTCCTATGCACTCCATCCTTTGCTTCGTGACGAGAACCCAATTTAATCTACAACAATCATTTAAAATCACTCGATATTCACAATCTCAACCTTCTTTATGGCCACAAAGTCTCCTGTTTCCACGTCTTTCGCTTTGTACACATTGGCAAACTGAAAAAAAGATATGGGAATCAGGAAATTCTTTAAAGGACCCCTCTGACGAATAATTTGTGGAAGTCTTAGCTCGATTTTGCCTTTCGGATAACGCGATTACGGTAAGGAAAAAATCAAACTTTCTCTTTGATCTTTGCCGATTTTCAGTGGTTTCGAAAAATTTTACCCCCGCTTATTTATATCTTAAATGCCATTGCAATTTTACGGAGTCAATGCGGGGTGAAGAAATGCAGTTGGAAGCCACTCAACGAAAAGAAAAGCAGAAACGCGAAAAATATTTGAATTCCCGCAAGTTGCCTGTCGTGGATTGACAGTTTCTAATGCTCTCCTGCGTTGTAGAAATTTTTTAATCCATTTTCCTTTGGCAGATGCACACATTAGCACCACCCCTATCGAACTGCACTTGCAGTTTATGAGAGTTGAATATTCACCAGAGGGTTCCTTTAATTACAGTACCTGTCCTTCTCCCAAATGAGTGATCTTCTCATATCGTTTAGCCTTCTCTTTCGTCATCTGAACTATTACATATTTGAATCCCTCGCTTCTTCAAGTATTGAATCTCACGGTAAGATAACCGCCTTAGAACCATCATTCAGAATTTTGCGAATTCTTTATTAAAAACAATCAACAACTTGTAAATTGACCAAAGGAAAAACGAAAACAAAACTGCAACAACGAAATCCGATGAAACTAGGAAAGAACGAACAACAACGAATGAATGATGTTAGATAGAGAATGACTGAAGAGGATCAGCCTGCTTCTTCTGGAACTTCTTCTCATTGAATGTCTTGTGCTTGTTTCTCGCTCTCTGACCCATCTTCCCTTTTCTCTTCTCTATACTGTAGTCCATTCCTCTCAATGCCTTTGGGACTGAATATGAGTGAATGACTGACTACTCTTCTTCCATTAACTAACCAATATAATCAGGAACATCTGCAATTGCATGAGTGTACATTTTGAGTGAATGAAGCTTCTTGTCCTTCTCCAAAAGATGTTTCTCACGTGGATTCTTCGCAAAGAATGCCTGCATTTCATGAATGAGAATGTCATTCACAAGTACTACTGTACCTGCAGCTTCGCACTCCTCAATGCTTCCTGTCTGATTTCATCCAATCTTGCTTCCTTCACTACAAGTTTAGTACATGCAGCCAATGCCTCCTACAATGATTCCCCCTTCCTTCCCCTCCCTCTCCTTCCACTTACTCTTGCTCTCAACACGAAAGAGTCCAATTCCTTGATTCTCATTTCATATGGAGACATCACATCCGATCCCACTACAACAACTCTTTTATCCTTGATAAGAAGAAGATAAACTGACTCTGTTTAATCATCTCTTGTCTCACATGTTCCATACTTTCATTCTCAGGAGGAGTACAGAATGAGAGGGCCGTTCCCTTGTTGAATCCACGGGCTGTTCTCAAATCATAGGATGGTATCATTAGAGAAAGAATGAGGATACGATACCTGCCCACACGATGGATGTATGAGTCGAGAGTGAGTGGGAAGTCAAAGTTGACCACGTTTGAGACCTATAAATGATACTGCATTGTAGTAGGGTTACTGTAGCAGAATAGCATACTACAGGAAGTTACAGTCATAGTTCAAAAGGTGATGCAGCTGTGGGTCAAAGGCGGATCGATGGGAAAACATTTTCCTGCCAAAGGCAGGTCGGTGGGGTAAAATGAGTTGTTTTTGAGTGATTTTTTCACCACAGGGCGGGTCGTTGTGGGCCGATTTTGGGTCCGAAAAGAGGGTCGGTGAGGTCAAATTTGATGACCCTTTTGAACTATGGTTACAGTACATCGGGCTTGATCAGAACTATAAACATTCTACCATTGTCATGGTAACAAGATGAACTCACCTGATGGAAGTCGATTCCTCTTGCAACTCCTGCCTCTTTGTCCATACGACGATTCTTAATGGACAGAGTGAATAGGAAGGACTACCGTAAGAATACCTTTCTCTTCTCCTTCTTCTCTCCTTCCACTTCATCTCCCAATACATCTGATGCATCCGATGCAACCACAATTGAGAACTCTCCCTTAATCCAATCACGTATCATACATATGATTACTGTATTCGCACTCTGTTGAATTGATTGATTACGTAACATCGACTGTTGGCAGGCATCGATGCATTGAGGATACACGATTGAATGGCAAAGGCTTGCAGGAAAATGGACAATCTGGAAGAGATAAAGGAAGGTTGATAGGGATAATGAGGGTGTGTTTCACCTGTAGCATCTGTCAACTGAATTGACGAATATAATGGTCTTTCCCACGATAAGTTTGAGTTTGATGAGAGAAAGAAGAATGGAATAACGATGTTCGTCTGTGTTACATTGAATCAAATACTGAGATAGTTGAGATTGATCGGGAAGGTCGCCCTCCTGGAAGAGTAATCAATCAAGGACAAGACTAACAAGGAGAGACATACCTTCAGTTTGATAGTGACAGCTGCACCAGTTATGAACATCTTCTTAAGTGTTGTCATATCATCAGTGAGAGTGGCAGAAGTGAGAACACATTGATATGTTGAGGGGAGAGAACGACGAATGAATCTGATAGGGGGATACGGTACCTGGAGGAATGGATTCACTCACTTCATTTCTTCCTCATATCCAAATGAGAGAAGAAGATCAGCTTCATCCAGAACAACATGTCGAACTCCTATAGGATTCTATCTTCATCTTTCATCACAAACAATCTCAAACCTGACAAGAAATCTGGTCGACTTCGAAGGATTGTCGCGAGTTTACCCGGTGTTGCCACAACCTGTAACACGCACCGTAAAGGATTGTGGTGTGGAATAAAAGAGTTACCATTTCCGGCTGATCGTTATCCCAAACACTCTTCTCATTCTCTGCCAATTCAGCCAAATTGAGAACAGAAACGAAAGGAAGAGGCTTGAGAAGAGCAACCAGGAGATTGTATGCCTGTGATGTCAATTCCTTCGTGGGAGCAATGAATACAGCAAGAGGACCAGTGGAAGAACAACTCTCATCAGATGACACAACCTGAAAAAGGAATGGAGAAAGGAATGGAATGAATACTCACTTGAACAACTCTATGTAGAATAGGAAGGACAAATGCAGCAGTCTTTCCACTTCCTGTACGAGCACGAGCCATCACATTTCTGTATTACAAAATAAACTATATATAATGATAATATCCTCACTTTCCCTCCAATGCAAGATCAATCATCGACAATTGCACTTCAGTCGGTCTTTCCCATCCCAATTCACCAATTCCCTGCATATTATCATATTTCTCATAAATTTAAGTTAAAAAATACCTTGAGAATCCTCTCATCAAGTTCGAAATCCGCGAAATTCTTAACCGGTGCCTCGTCAAAGAAAATAGTTTCCACTCGTGGTTCTGCTATATCTTCTAGACGACCATGTTTCTTCTTCTTTCTGAATGCGGATGCGCAATTACAGTATCCTTCATAGTATTTCCATATGTCCCGGAATGTGAGCTCACGATCGGATTCCTTTCTTATTTGATTACTTTTTTGAGTCAATCATCAAAAGCAAACTCCTATTAAATTCAAACTTGCTCCAGAACAGAATTATTCACTAAAAATATTGATTCGCAAATTTAGTACTTATATTGTTTCTCAAGATCTCGCAAGTGACTTTTTTTTTTTTTTTTTTTTGATCCGGTTTACACCAAATTGTAAAATTTTTAAAAATGAAAAGAGATTGCCAAAAATGTATCATTGTTAATATTTTTAAATTTTTTATATATTAAAAGTATAGGGTCAAAGAAATA
>JACMIF010002817.1:0-16520 GCA_014805445.1 Diplogasteroides magnus
AAAAAATCATGAATATTCATCTCGATAAGGGCTTTCGAATGCAAAAAACCGCATCTAAAAATCTCATTAATGAAAATAGTTATGGTAAAAAATCGCGGCAAGTGTCGAGCCGAAAACGGATAAAGTGGGTTAAAAGTGCGTGGACTACCCTCTTTTTTCCCGTTTGCATATCATTCGAAAGAGAATTTGATTCTCTTTCGAGTGTATTTTCTAATTAAGCCGGGAAACACCTTAGAAATTTGCTACGGATGAATGACTTTTTAACGGAAATCCATTGTAAAACGACCATTTGCGAACCAAACTTGCACTTAAAACCACTTTTCAGAATCCTCTTTTCAAGAGAAATCGAATGGCGCAAACCGCGTTGAAAAATCTTTACGTTGAAGGAAACTGTGCTCAAAAATGTAAATAATGCATCGTGTCCTATGGCGAAAATGGGTGAACTTTGGAAATTCATATCTCAGCCCAATGGCAAAGTTGAGCGTCCAATTTTTTCACAGTTTATTGATATCCCTATAAGAACGTCTGAAAAAATTTGAATGCGAAAAAATGATTTTGAAAAAATTTGGCCAAATTTTGCAAAAAATTGTCGACTCTTACGCGAACGGTCTTTTATCACTGAATATCATATATGATAGGGATGTGCAATCAATTTATTGCATTGTGAATGAATTCATTTTGATTGAATTTGGTCAAATTACGAATGGGTCCTCGATAAAAGTCTCTCATCCACGATCTTTGTTATGGAGCAAGTATGGCATAATTGTGACGGAGTTGAGATCATGCATTGCAATCATATTTCTTTTCAGACGTTTCAGCACCATGGCCGTCTCGATCTTCCGCCGGACTACCTGGAGATTGGCAAGCGACTACGGTAAGTGGGTCATGGCTGGAATTTCTGGGTACTGTAGCTTCCTGGTCTCGGGATGCTGTTTTTAATTCGACTTCATATTTAAGATCTCATTGGATCATTTCAGAGACATTGCGAACGATTTCTCGACATTGCTTGCACAGAAGAGCCACAACTACTCCGATGCGCAAAATCGGCTGTACGGTAGAAAGGTGATTTCAATATTTTTATTAGCGGAGTTTATGCCAATGTATCATAAATCATTTTGCTGCCATGATCTGATGTTTAAAAATGGTGCTTACGAAATGGATTATATGGATAGATATTTCTGCTACAGCATTATAATATGAAGCTTAGGTCCGTCTGCGACCGCCACAGCAACCGCAGTTGCTGCAGCAAAATCAGCATCATCTGCCGCTCTCGTATGGTCCCACTACTCTCAGAGGGTACGGTAGATTTGGGCTTATTGTTGGAGTGCTGTCTCATCCAATGTTTTCCTAACCCGATTTTCAGGAGGAGAAATCATGACCGTCACTCTGGAGGCTTCTCCCTGATGGCTGAACCATCGTACCTTCAAGCAGGACAGCAACAGCAACCTCAAGGGATGCAGCAACTGCAGCACATTCAACAGCCCATGCAGCAGGTGCAGCCCGTGCATCATGAACAGCAATTGCCAATGCAGCAACGGTGAGATTAGCAATCACAAACTTCTTTTTCCCTTTAAAACCTATTTGGTTAAACTTTATATTTGTAATTTTTCTTAATTTGTTTCACTTATTCATTCTTTAACAAAATTATTTTTTTTTAAATTATAAATTTATTTTACTTGTATTGCAGCCCCGAATCGCCGGCAGACTTCAGCAACAGTTTTGACGATGGAGGAATGAACAGTTCGCTGGGCCATTCTGGACGGTGGGTGAATTATTTGAGGCCAAGTTATCAAATTGTTTCTCAACAGCTTTTGCAACTGAAGCACTTGTTGCCTATGGTGAAGCGCATATAATGCATGCTTCTACAACACCGTTTGAATTTCAACTCTGTGAAAAGTTCCCATTTGTGTAGCTATACATACTTTACGTGGAATTTTGAGAGTGTGTGAGTTAGCAGGGGACAATCATAAATAAGTTTCAGTCGGAAGCACGCTCAGCCGGTCCGCAATGCTGGGAAGGACAAGGAGTGGATGACTGCGGTTGACGGAGAGATGATTGCAGAGGAGTTTGAGGGTGTCGCTTCCAATATCAAGAACGTTGAGGTCAGTCTGTTAAAGAAAAATATTTTAGAAGAAGTATGTGTTTGTTAGCCCAGAGCCATAATCTTAAAGTAAAACACGAAAACTATTCCGTTACAGAATCTGGATTTGGATTTCGACTTCCCCGGCATTCTGGGCTTCTTCCAAAGTCACGAACGCCCGCTGATGGAGTAAGTACCTACCACTTATTATTCCCCATCATCTAACATTTGAACCTTATCGAGGTTACACTGCACAATTGAACAATGGGATACTTCAATAAATATATTTGTTGTTATTGCAGGCCTTCTGGCGGACTGTTAAACGATGGGGAAATGGACATGGGAATGTATCAGGAAGGGCAGTTCATAAGGGTCAGTTCTACAGTATGCAGTTGTGATTCATGGTCGAATGGACGATTTGAGACCATTTTGGTGTGAATTATATCTGGAATCACGCTGAGATTGAGGGAATCATCATCAGCCAATCCGTGCCGGTTATAGTGGCTCCTTGAAACATATTTGTAACATGTTATCCAATAGCAACATTGTTCAGCCATCTTCATCCATGGGCCTCTCACTAGACGTCCCGATGCGTGCAGAAGGTATTGGAGGAGTAGGACCAGTTCTGACATCGTCATCCCTTGATAGGGTGAGTTCAACTGGGGGATAAAGTGTCCCATTCGGGAATACAGTGAGTGGTTGTCTATGATGAGCGAGAGATAATAATGATTCACTAGTGCTCAGAGACAGAAAAATTGAACGTTATTCCCAATTGTGACATCCTAGTTGTAAACGGTCGTCATTCGTCAGACGTTTATCATTCGGAAGTGTGAAACATGAATGAATATCTATTGAATATTAAATATGGATGATTGTCATTTAGCTTCTTGATCAGCAACTCGATCATGAGGAACAGCAACAGCCAATGCACAACCATTCACTCAATCAATACAACAATGTACAAGGTTAGACTCTTTCAATTGAGAAGAGATCTATCTGAACCGTCTTTACAATCCCCTCGGTCTGGCTCGCAACTTCACATGTAATAATCAAGTGAATGCACAAAGTTCTGTAAACAAACTCTAACAAGCACAAAGTCAAACGATAAAAATGGATGCACGGTGTACTATTCATCGAGGGTACAAATGCATATTATCGAAGTAAAAATGCGCGAAGATCTAGCTCTCAAGAGATCAATTGACCATGAAAATGTTTATCACCGAGTGGTTATGGTCGTTATTTAGAATGAAAAAGTGCCTTGCAGGTCCTGTCTTCGTTCAACAGGAACAACATCAGCCGATGAATTTCGGAGTGCAGGATGACAGGATGGGAGAGGGAAACGATAAGAGATGTGAGCTTTCTTCCAAATAAAAGTTACTATATTTATTAATTTTACAATTTTAACAATGTCCTGTTTTCTTTGTATCGATGCTATATTTTTAGTGCCCACTGCACGTGATTTGGATGAAGTGAATGGGGTATCTTCGGTCGGAAGTCTCGTCACAACTGCCAGAGAAGGAGGAGACAGGAGAGGTGCGACAATTTGAGTTTTTGCAATTACCTTGCAAAACCTAGCAACAGGCAGAAATTGTAAAATTGTTTTTTTATATGGAAGTGCAGTGGTGCAAAAGTGGTGGTTTATAAATAAAAATCGGTTGTGACACCATGAAGTTGGACTGTGCGAAAGACGAACGCTTGCAGTGCAATAAATAGTGTATTTCTCAGGAACAGTCGATTCTGTGAGTGTCTGTTCTGATATGGTGGATTCTGCGGACGAACGACCACTCGTTACGAATGAACTGCAACAGGAAGCAGTGAAGAGGAGATGGACGAGCAAGGGTGGGGGAATGATGATTGTTGTAGTTTGTAGTTTAGACCCTTGAGGTATGCTAACCATTCCAATGTTCAGATAACGATCGTCTGTCGACGAGCAGCTCAGGCAGTCAACAGGAGCCGAGAATGGTCAGTGGATTAGATATCTGGGTATTGGAATCAATCAATTATCAAGCTTGGAAAATAGGAAACAGCACGAAATTGCCTCGGGTGATGAAATATGCAATTTATGCTCACAATGCTGCCCAATAATGACGTGTTTTCAACTCCCATCTGTACTTGTGTATTACAGCGTCGTTCCCATCCACTCGACAACTGCTACATCTTCCAGTCACAGAATGTCATTGCACCCAAGGAACAAGAGGAGAGGAGGGAGAGGTGGGTGGGATGAAGTATCAGTACAGTTATCTGTCTTAAATGAAAACTGTCAATAGACAGTAACTGAAAAATGGTCGAATTACTTTTGTATGAGAATAAGTTGGACCGCTTTCTACTTTCCAGTTAGACCACAAAAAGTGTGCAAGGAGAACAGACATCTGCATTGCAGTGACAGTACGAAGAGGAAGCAGCAGACACAACGTGTGCCAAGAAGGGACGAAGAGGAGCGGAATCCTTCAAAGAATTACAGGAGTACGGTAGAGAGGAGGTTTGTAGTTTGGAATGGATTTTTAGTTGTAATAGTATGTCTCGCGTTAAAAAGTGATATTTTTTTCAGATGTGGGGGCGGAGAGTTTGCAGAGAGAGCATCGTCCAATGAGTCCGTGGCCTCTGAGAGCAACGAGGTTTGTCATTGAGTAAAAGATATGAGAGTAATTGCGCCATAATGGTGAAATGGGCAGATATGCCATCATTTCGCGGATAGCGTGTCCATTTCTCCATTACGGCCCTAGTCGTTTGAAAATGATCTCAATTCGTTGTTTCGATCGATATGTCCATTCTGCAGATTGCTCGAGCTTCATCTTCCACGGAAGACTTGCCGTTGAGGAAGAGCAGCGATGAGAGGAAGGTATTGATTGATTGTGAGATTACGGTAATCATATTCGTTGTAGAATTCGACCAAGGAGCAGCCAGATTCTATTGTACAAACTACGAGAAAAGGAGATGAGGAGAGGCCGGCGAAGGTGTGAACAAACTAAAAGATATATTTTCATGCATGCTTTCAATGATTGGCAATGGGAATTAGACCCAAATTTTACCATCTTTTATGTGGGATCTCTTTTTGCGATGTTGACATGGAAAATAGGCCGGACGAAGCATAAATATGACAGGAAGCTTAAATTAATGGGGAAAATATTTGAGAATATTGCAGAAGAAGGCCAACTGGGACGATCTTTTCGATGACACTCCATTGAGACCGGGAGAGAGAAGTGAGAAGCAGAAAAGGGAAGAGGTGAGGATGAAACATTTGATGGTTGGGTTACTGTATTGGTTTGGTTGAAAGTTCATGGTTTGTGTTGTATCATACATATATTTATCGTGACATGAAGTCTTATTGTTGTAATGTTCACAAGTCTTATTGTTGTAATGTTCACAAGTCTTATTGCTGTAATGTTCACAAGTCTTATTGCTGTAATGTTCACCTGAAATATCTTGCGAGCAATTCGCATTGTGCCTCTCAACATCAAATAATTAACTGAAAATTTTGGTTTATCCTAATTTTGTTTTGTTAAACTCTTACTAATATTTGTGTTGAGGATCAACAGCGACGTCAACGAATGATTGAGGATGAGAAGAGGAAGGAACGAGAGAAGAAGAAGAAGGACAAGAGAGACGAAGAAAGGAAGGGAGGGGATAGGAGAGACAGAGATACGAGAGGAGGAGGAGAGAGGTCTCAGAGGGATGAGAGGAGGTGGGATACGGTATTTGAATATTGTTGTAGTGTCTGATGATTGAGTTGAGCTGTTGCAAGTATTGGTAGAATGAACGAATGGCCAATTTGTCAACCAACACATTTTCTTTCTCTTCTCTACTACTCATTATGAGCGGTCGCTCTCTCGAAAACGAAAATGATTTTGTCGACTAAGCCATCCACTATAGTCATTACTGTATGTATGACATTTCAGGAAAGATGATGACAGACGTCGTTTTACAAGAGAGAAGGAAAGGGATGAACCAAGGTGGGAAAACGATTATTATTTACAACCATATTATTCTTTCTTCTTCCTTTTATCACAATAATCCCGAAATTACGTGATAGATGCCCCGATTGGATAGTTTATTATACATATGAAAACGAAGTATATAATCGTTTTGGACATGGTGCATAAATTTTGAACATAGTTGCGCTAAAAAGTTGACTACATAGGGATTCTGAAACATGGGACAGTTTAGGCCCTCATCCAGGGACGGTGCCGAGACGAGAGAAGAGCGTGAGAGGAACAGAGAAAGGTCGAGAGCTGAAGCGAGGAGAAAGGAACAGGTACCGTAATCAAATCAATCGATTTTTTTACTGTATCCCGGTCTTTATCAGAAACTGATCTTATCCTTGCAGGAAGACCAGAAGAGAGTAATTGAGATGGCAAGAAAGAAACAGGAGGAGGAGAGGGAAGGTGAGCGATTACTGTATTTGCTTGATGTTTACTATTGTCTTGAAGTTGTTTATAGTAATCTATTATGAATTCAGTTGTAAGACATGTCAATTTCAGCTCAACGGAAACGGGAAGATGAAAGAAGGAAGAGAGAGGAGTTGGCTAAAGGTTTGATTTTTTCTAGCAGAACTGTATTTTGTATTTTCTTCAGCCAGGAACTGTATTTTGTATTTTCTTCAGCCAGAGAAGAATCGGAACGAAAGAAGAGAGAAGAGGAAGAGAGGAGAAGAGATGAAGAGAAAAGGAAAAGGGATGAAGATAGGAGAAAGGATGAGGAAAGAAGAAGAGAGGATGATAGGAAGAGAGAAGATGAGAAGAGGAGAATTGCAAAGGAGAAGGAAGAGGATAGGGAGAGGGAGAGGTAATACAACAGTCAATACTCGAGCAAATTACATTATTCGGAGAAAACGTCGACGATTGTGTAGTTTTTGCAACTCTAACCGTAATAGGTTATCTTTTGTTGTTACTAGTAATTGTTACTTTGTAAAATGTGATGTCATGTTTAGGCAAGCACTTGCGGCGAAGAAAGAAGAGAAGAAGAAGGCATTACGGGATATGGCTATACTCAAGATGGTGAGGTGATATGACAACCTGAGAGACTTGGGAATCAGATATTTCGGAGCTTTTACACACTGATCCATAAGGTAATTGGAGCCCCCAAAACGTCGTATTCCTAAATCTCACGTTGTTGAAGGAGATTAAGCATTTTCACGCACATGGAGAACACGCCATCACAAAACGTATCTAACAGTTATGCGAAGAAATGTTGCTTTTGAAGAAATTAATGGCTGGATTTCAGTCCTAGTATTTTACCGTGAATAATCTAAAATATCAGTTTCCTAAAAGGGCATTTGAGAGTGTTCGTATTGAAGTGCAATTGGTTTGTTGCAGGGTGCAATGGTGAACGATGTTTCGACTCTGGACAAGATCGAGGCTGCCATGGACCATGAGAAGGAGAGGAGAAAGAAGAGAAGTGAGGATGACGAGGATGAAGAGAGGAGGGAGGAGAGAAAGGTACTGTAGTCTTCCAAATATATAGATTGATAGTGTTATTTCATGACTTTATGTTTACAGTAAAAACAATTTAACTTGTATGTTCTGATGAGAATCATGTGCCGTTTGCAGATCGCACCGTCGCCATTGAGTCAATGGAACGACCAGGCAGTGTCCAGAGGAGTCGATAGGGTGAGTGATGTATACGTTTGTCTTATTCTTTGATCGCTCTTCATTTTCTCTGTTGAATTATACCATCAAATGGAAAGTACTAGCGAAATCAATTTGATTGGGTTTTATAACCACCTGTGATTGTAAATCGATAATATCTGGACTATGGATATCGTTCGATATCATAACGTTATACCATAAATGTTCCCATATTGCAGGGCCGTCCATGTGATTTGATCGGAAAGGCGCACTCTTCCAGGATCGGTATTCTCTTCGAGAAAGCAGGCACTGCCAGGAGAGGAGAGGTGGGACAATTACTTCATTTTTTACCCTTAGACAGCAAATGACCAAATTATCTGTTTGATTTCATCCTATGCTTATTTATGGTTGTTCTGTTGCGTATTTTCAACTGTTCCGAAATGAGGATCATCACATTTATCAGTTTCGAATGTCTCAACAATCAAATTGTCATTGATCTATCTGTTGGCAACGTGAACATTCTAGTATTCATTACTTGTTTGTCTAAATATGTATTTGGTTGCAGCAAACGGCTTCTCCAGCCACTCCAAAAGTTCCACTTCGGATTCCCTTAGGACCACCTAAGAGCAAAGAGGTCGAGGAGACATTGGAGAGTGCGAGGAAGAAGAGAGAAGGAGGTGGAGGAGGGGGAGGGGACGAGAGGAGGTGGGTACATTCACTTTCTATTTATTCATTTTACGGTCTCTGAAATTATACGTCGCCTCATAATATTGTGTTGTTGTCCAATCTCTGGTTGCATTTGATTATGAAATATTAATTGTAGGGACGATGGCAGAAAGAAGCCGAGAATAGACGAGTCCGTGATAGAAGGCTTTCTGGATACGCTGCATGGAGAAGAACAATAGACCGCAACGCGTGAAAAGAAGCGCCGCGGTCAAGCAATAAAGTTCTTACTGTTGATTTATTGAATAATTTCATCTTTAGCGCAGATTACCTTACCTATGACTCACTGCCATTAGTTTTTTGATCTCTGATTCACTTAATATTTCAGCACCGATTATCAATTATGATTTGATGAGTGCATGATGTTTCCAAAACTATTGTTTATAGACATCTTTATTGTAGTCGAACTTTTTGAACAATTGTGATTACGTATAACAGATAATTCTATCTGTCTTTGGTAGAATATTGAAAGTAGAAAAATAGACTTCGTCGTTTTTGAGAAATTTCTAATGTATCGTTATCCGCATCTGACATTCAGAGACCTTTCTTTTTGTTTACTTTTTACCCTTACTTGCGGGATTGTCTCTCTCAGTGCTAACTTGTACTGTTGATTTGGGTTCACTTGCCCCCTTTATCATAATCATTTCTACATCAAGATTACCCCGTGCATTAGCAAAATTTCTTCAGTTATCGTGCTGTTGATAAATGTTGAATATCTATTTCTTCACCTTTTCTTTGAGTTCGAGGTTACTCGATCCTCGCTAGAATATCGCAAAATATGTTATAGATTTATCGATAAATAAGGTTGTTAGTTTCTGAGAGTACGGTATGCTTGCGTCGAGATTGGCGCCATTACGGTGCTTCGCCAGGCCGTGCTCGTCTAAGGGATTTCAGGATGGGTCAGTTTTGTTATTGTGAAGCTTATTTTATCGCAAGGCACATGTAGATGGAAGGGTTAACGGAAATACTGTATACTGAGCTAGCGCTCTGCTTCTCTATCTGATCCTAACTGGATACTGTAGGCTGGAAGAGATGCTGACTCCGTCAGCTCCCGCACACGATCATCTGGACTTCCTCGTGGTACACCCGAAGATCCGTTGGGGATCAAAATCGCCTTCCGTTTTGAGGTGCGGAACCATCTATTCATTTATTATCTCATTTACAGTAAGAACGGAAAATAATGCAGTATAGAATGGCATCCAGCTATTTTTACAATATGCATTGACGTAACGATTGCATTACAGAGAACCGAAACTTCAATTGGAAGAGGCCATCGCTCTTGTGGGAACAATCCCATCCTTTCGAGTAGTCAAGTTAGTTACTTTTCCCTTTTCAATACAAAGTAGTCGCACAACATGCAAAGGCAGTCAAAGTAAATGAAAAGTATCGTTATTGACACCAGGTTAGGGTAGGGGAAAGCAAGCAGAAGTGCATTTTTCTGTCCTCAATTTCCCCCGGAGCGGTTCTCCATCACATGATAAAGACAACAGCTCAGAGGGAATTAGAAGGTAGAAAAATGCACTTTGCTTTGCTTTCCCTACCCTACACAAAGTACTCACAAGATGCACATGAAATTTACATACAGTCCTTGCGATGTGGGTCGTTGATGAATACGGTAATGAAATGAGCCATTACAGTTCCGTTATCGTGGGCACGGACTACAATACGAAGAAGGCGAGGATATGGGGAGAGGTGAGTGGAGAGAGAATATTGACATGTTGAAGTAGTTGGAATACAAACAGGGTTCGCTATGCATGATGATGCCAGTTATGTACGATCAAAAGGAAGTCATGACAAGTAATATATCCTTTTAATTCGATGAAAACGTCGAACTAGGATAGATACACAAATGATCTCGAAGATTGTGAATGTGTTGTAGACACAAAGACTATTCAGCTCGTCGACTTTATCTCGTCTCTAGTTTTATGCTGTTAGTGTCCAGTTCAGTTCAGACTGCACAGTCCCTTTCTATTCCTTCTTCTCCTCTTTCTCCTCTTCCTTTTCTTCTTCCTTCTTCTCTTCCTCCTTTCCTTCCTCTTTCTTCTCATCCTCTTTCTTGTCTTCTTCCTTGCTCTCCTTTTCTTTCTTTTCCTTGCCTTTCGCCTCTTCGTCCTTCTTTTCCTCCGGTTTCTTCTGAACAATGCAAGATCACGTTGACCGCAGCGCGTCGATTTACGCTTCGCGGTCTCACCTTTTCGTCTTTCTTGTCTTTCTTCGAGTCCCAGTCACTTGCGATGTCATTCATAGTGGGATAGTCTGCCTTGTTCCTCTTATCGCCCCCTTGAATCGCTTGCTCAAAAGGATACTGTAAGACGAAGTTTGATCCATCAAACCTCTTTCTTGTTCAACTCGGCCTTCTTTGGCTCGAATTTTATCTTGGGCGCTTCAGCTGAAAGACGAAATTCTCCAGCTACAGTAACCATTGAACTGGGTTGATTGTGTCAAAGTGCACTCTCTCCCTTCAACTCGTATGATAACGGTCGTTGTCCAAATGAGGGAGGAATGAATGAGACAACCCCCTCGCATACCCTTCTTCTTATCTTCTCCTTCCTTCTTCTCTTCCTTCTCCTTCTTTTCCTCTTTCTTTTCCTCTTTCTTCTCCTCCTTTTTCTCCTCCTCTTTCTCTTTTTTCTCCTCTTCCTTTTTCTCTTCCTGCTTTTCCGGCTCAAAGAGACCAATGAGAAGACTTCATGATTGCAATTCCTACAGCTTTATCTGCAGCAGATTCAGCTGCAGGAGCTGCGCCTGCCTTCGACTTCTCAGGAGGAGCTGAAGCATTCAGGATATTTTGACGTCATCGTGCATTTCGGACCGTTCTTTGCTGACTTGGGTCCGTCCATCTTGCTCTTCGCTGGAGCAGCACCCGCCGGCGGCTTAGACACGGAAGAGTTTGGCTGAATGATTACCGTACCTTAGCATTTGCTTTGGTTGGCGGGGGCGGCTGTTTCGTGCCGCCACAGAAGAAGACGATGCATGCAGTGAAAGCGACGATTAATTGACCAGCATACAGCAATTGAACCTCAATCAGGAAATACAGTAGCCATGAGTCCATAGGGACAAATAACGGGCCAGACAACTCACCAGAAACATGACGCGGGAACTTCGGCCGCCCAGGACCGAGAAGGACGGCGGGGAGAATGAGGAAATGAAATGAATAGAGGGGGTGAACTCTGCAAAATAGATACATGCAAGGATGTTTCATTGCGCACGTAGATGCGCAAATGAGATGCTAACGAGATTTGAGGAGGTTTTTAAAAACTCATAACAGTTTTTTTTAAATAACAATACCGGAAAATGCCGACATACGGTTATCGGAAGTGATCATAGGCACCTGTTAAAATTATATAGTCAACGAAAGTTTTTTTTCTTCAATTGTGCATCAGAATACCATGTTTACCATGGGTGTAATCCAAGTGACGAAACTACTGTAGTAATCATACAACTGATTCAGAAGTTTAATGTGTTATAATAGAGTCGCGCATTACGCAGAAGCGTCATGCTGGAATAATGGCTTTTTTCCCATAGATGGTGCATCTCTGTTCTGAAATGTTTTGATGATTGTGAATGCTTATTCAGGGCAGATTACAAGAAGTGCTCTCACTGCGTGAGCAGACTCGAGCTTCGGCCATTATGTTCAATGTGGACAGACTCACTCCCACTCAACAGGTACACATTGTACACAAGGCAATTGCATTTTCACGTTGGTTATACGACGTATACCAGTGTTATAAGCGATTATACTTATCGCCTTTCTTGTGTTCCTCATTTTTCATTTATTCATCTCATTTCATTTTCATCTCATAGTCCGAGTTGTCTTCCGTCTTCCGATGTCCCATCTATGATCGATTCAACGTCGTCCTCTCCATCTTCAAGTTGTACGCGAGAGACGATGTGGCCAGACTCCAGATCGCACTCGCACAGATACCGTATCTCAAGTGAGTTGATATTACAATAGGAATACAGTAGGGCCTGCTGTAGCTTAGTTACTATTTGTACAATGTTTGTATAATAAGAAGGGTTATAAAGATAGTGGGTGAGTGATTTTATAATAGAACTTCAATTGAGGCTGAATGAAAGAGTGAAATTGATGTTATCTCGCACTAGTGTGTTATCTCGCTTGGAACGTAATGCAAAATTATAGAGGGCATTCTAGCCCCTGAATTACATTAATAGTTCTAACGATTAGCCAATGTCTTCCTAATGATGAAAACGTGTGAAGTATATTTATTTTCGTCAGTGAATTGGTCCTTCGTGATAATATTGCACATGGATGATGAATGGTTATTGCAGACAGCGTCTGAATAGACTAAGGACGGAGTCTGCTGCAGTGTTGCTGCCAGGATTGCACGAGAATAGTGTGTCAGTTGCCCTTTTCGTGCATTTTCGTTCATCTTCTCCTCTGAATCGCTACAGATCAATAAAACGATTCTTTTATCTCAACATGCACTGTTTTGATGCATTTGCTATTTTTAGGGACAATATTCTATGCCTGAGAAACCACGGTGTACTGATCTTACTTTGTTTCATATGAATTGATTGCCAAGTATCCCACGGTTCTGAAAAGTTATCCGAGATTAAGTATTGTTGTTCACCAACCTTTTGAGAAAAAAACTATAGATGCCTAGATGTTTCTTGAAATGATTGAAGTGGTAGATGTCTATTCCAGTGTGCGATGTCCAGACGAATTACGTATGCGTGAACAATGGCTGCGGAAGAGATTGAATGATGCCATCGGAAAGGAGACGAAGGAAAGGGAACAACACTCGAAGAGGTACGGTAGATAGGAACTATTGTAGAACAGTGCGTCAGAAACAAAGTTCGAATACCGTAGTTGTCGTTTTTCCACTATTGCCGCGGTGGCAGAATAAGCAAGATATATTAGCTAATTGTTTCATTGAGGGGCTCACTGGTGGCTGTGGTTGGATACACGAATGCAGGCAAGACATCGTTGATCAAGAGGTTTGTATCATTCTTGCTTGGATCATAAGCATGTTTATCACTAGGTATTGCTGACAAATCAATCTGGATTAACATACGCCACTCTATGCCTCGTTTAAATTAGCATTTCTTTTCTGAACAGATATCAAATGAAAGTCTCTTGTCTATGACAGTGATTGTGTATTACAGACTGACTGGATCTCCCTCCCTTCGTCCTCTCGATCGACTATTTGCTACTCTACACACGAGTGAACACTCGGCCAGATTGCCATCGGGAAGGCCCGTCACTCTGGCTGATACAATAGGTA
Source organism: Diplogasteroides magnus (assembly GCA_014805445.1). Taxonomy (NCBI): domain Eukaryota; kingdom Metazoa; phylum Nematoda; class Chromadorea; order Rhabditida; family Diplogasteroididae; genus Diplogasteroides; species Diplogasteroides magnus. The sequence continues at coordinate 13,614 of JACMIF010002817.1, forward strand.
AGAGGGGAGAGGGTACTGTAGGTTCATTCTTACATTAGGTGTTGCAGACACTGTGGGTCAGGATTGAGCTTTATGTGCACGATTTTACTATATTAGGGGAGGGTGCATAACCTGGAGAATTGGTGTTTCATTTTGAAGTTAAAGTGAATATATTCTCTTATGATGTAGCCAGTAGTGAAGGTATATGGAATACCAAAGTTCATTCCACGTCTCTGTTCCCTCCATCGTGTCATCTCTATTCGCGAGGTACGACCGCACGTTGGACGGCACAGAGAGATGAAATAAATTTCGGAATTCCAGCTGCCTTCACAAGTAGCCAGGGCAGTTCCGGTAAAACGAATTTCTCGAATTAATCCTTCTTATCGTAACTAATTTGAGGATTCCTCTACGACCTTCCCGTCGACCTTCTGGCTGCATTCGAGGCCACGTTGAGACATGTCACTCAAGCGGTGAGGCATTTCTGTCGTCTTTACTGGGCAATCCCGGTGGTTATAGGATGCAGTACAGTATTATTTGCTTGAAGTTTGAGCTATTTCAATATGTTCGAGGAAAAGTATTTCCATGTTATGTTCGATATGTTGATATGTTCCAGGAAAAGACTCAATGCAAATAAGTGCGAACTCAATTCTTCGGAACAGTAATGAATCAATGCCTATTGTTGGATGTTACTGAATTTGGATTTTACGTGACGGTGCGTATCGAATGTAAATAGAATGATTTGAGGCAGCAGTGGTGCACGTGAGAGATGTGTCCCATCCAGATTGGAAGGCACATAATGAGGAAGTACAACAGACAATGGAGAGACTGGGAATGGGAGAGGAGGAGAGGAGAAGGGTCATCACAGTTGATAACAAGGTGAGAATATGTTTTAACGTTGTCATGAAAGATTGACCAGGAAGTACTTGGTAGTAGCACTCATCTTTAAAATTGAATTTGAATGTTTAATGAAATATATGAATATTATCTTTGAAATTCATGAAGATCTTTCAGGGATGATCTTTATCACTGTAGAATAGAGCCTCATTTACAGATCGACAAGGGTGGTTCGAGTGGTGACTCTTCTGCTGTGAGAATCTCGTGTAAGACTGGAGAAGGAGTTGCTGAATTGGTGGAGAGAGTGGATGAGGAAGTGAGAAGAGCAACAGGAACGAGGTGGGAACCGTTTTCACAACGTTTATCTCACTCACTCAGATCGAGGTGTAGTGAAAATAGCCTTTCAAAATGCTCCGGTTAGTGTGAAATTCGATTTTTTCATTTTGCAAGTGATTGATTGCAGACCGCGTCGTCTTGTCCTTCCCTTCGACAGTCCCTCCATTCAGTATCTGTATGGGTGAGTTACACATTAATCATATAATGAAGTGGGAACAAGCTTATTAATGTACCAAACGATAGTTGTTGGAGTAATGAATCGAATTGTTATCTCTAGAGTAAAGCGAATTTTACACTCCAGATTCGTTCATCATAATGACTACGTAAATACTGTAATGATTCTCGTGTCATTCAGGGAAGGTCTTGTGGTGGATGAACCGACTACAGATGAAAGAGGACTCGTATTCACTGTACAGATGACAGATGAGGAGTTCGAGAGATTCAAGAAACAGTCGAGGGAGAGGAAGAGAGTCATGAGGGGATGAAGGATTACTGTAGAGAATACGGTAGATGAAGGGCTTACCCTCAATCAAGTAGGCAGAGTGGATACGGTAGAAATGCAAAGGTGTGCGAATTTGAGGGAACGATATATAGAGGCGAATATAGTAAGATGTAGACATAGTCATTATGTTGTACACAGTTGATGCACAGTTGCTGTTCATGTTTACACTTCGATTGTTATTGAATGGATAAAGATGCTTTCCCTCTTTCATCTGTTGTTGTTCTTAGGAAGTGTTGCAATCACGTGCAGTCGTCCTATCTGATTGAGTCCCCCATTCCCTTCCCTCCCCCTCCCTTCCCCCTTTGCCTATCTCCTCTTCCCATGCAGTCTACTTCTCTTCCCCCACACTATCCCTCCTCTTGTTTTCCTCGCAAAAGTGTGAAAGCGACTGCTTGTCTGCTTCCCTCCCCTTTTTTTCTGGAACTGCAAATAATTTCTTTGTTCCTTCCTCATGTTTTATTCAGAAAATTGTCCTTTTCGTGCTTCTACGGGAAAAGAGCATTTATTGTATTTAGTTCAAGATGTAGTTGCTATTTGCAAGCCTGCTACAAACTGTGTCCCTCACAATCAGACACTGCTACAATATTACGCAACAATATTGTCTGGTCTCCTCCTCCCATTGCGTCATTTGTCGACTATCCCCATTGTTGGGTTGTTATAGTGACTATATTGCAGTGTCATAACCATCACATCCAGTGCAAATGCCACGCTCATTGACTGCGCATTAATGTACTCGCCGAGGTGGTTCAGAGCAAAAATGTTTCGTTTAGCAAGATTTTTCATATCCCCCCCCCCTCCCACTCATTCCATTGTTTCAGTCGCTCTCCCAAAGAGCTCCCAAATATGAGTTCATCTCCTAGTTTCTTTCCCATTCTCATGGCTACCATCTATAAATGTGTGGGAAGGTCATGTTTCCGCGTGGCTGACTTATCGACACCGGAAATCCCACCATCTCTTATCTACCTTTTTGAAACATTTTTTTCCGAGCGCAAATGGAACAATGATTATGAATCATCATTGTGTGTTATTTCTCTATCGTTGTTACATCTCTCTTTTTGAAAGCGAACTTGGTATTTAGTTGCGTGATGGGATTTTTGTGATGCCTCCTGACTACTCTATATTCTATCTGATATGTCAGAAATAGCAGTAACTGTGCCTGTGTATTCCTGTTATTACTATGAATCATTGCATCTCAACCACTGCCTATGTCCCGGGGGCGGCAGGGGCCGCCGCGCGGCGGCGGGGGGGGGGGGGGG
>JACMIF010002818.1:0-16511 GCA_014805445.1 Diplogasteroides magnus
CGCTGTTATGCCCCATCTCCCAGGCACGCGACTTAGGATCATATAAAAATTGCATGACCACAGAAAGGGGCGAGATTCAATAGAATCATACGAAAGCGCGTGAACATGCTCACCCATCTCCCCCCCCCCCCACCATTCCTTACTATTCGTAGTTTTTTGCTTTAGGCATCAATGACTGCGGGGACACGAAATCACTTCATTGGCTTTCCCTTTGGCCATACTGCTAGCCAGTGTGGCCAAAGTGAAAACCGCTTCTTCCCTTCTATTTCGTCAACAATTTACTCCTCTTTTCTTCTGTGTTTAACCCCTAGTCCCATTCCCGCATTGGCATAGTCTCATTCTCCTTGTTCCTCTTTCTTTCCATAACACTTTATTGTTCGTTCCTTTGCAACCGCCCGTGCAGGACACTCATTCGCTCTCATTTTTTTCATTCCGAAACAACAATTCACCGCACACTCTCCCTTTCTCTCTATCTCTCGCTGCTCTTCTGATTAATCGATGCATACGACGTTTGAATGCTCCACTGACAATGAACACTTTATTTCCTTCGCATCTTGATGGCCTGATTTTCTTGGATGTTTTTTACCGCGTTTATTCCCTTTTTCTGATCATATGATTCTTGCAGCCATCTGTCATGTCTTACCGTGAGCTCGTTGGCACAACAGCAAGCTGCTCATCTGAAATGCTAAAGCGAAAGTATGTAGATATGAGTTATTCTTCCGTCGTGCTGTAATTAATTTTTTAGTTTCAGGAAGGAGGAGATATAGAAGACGGCCTTGATTTGAAACGTACAAAGAACGAGGTAGTCTTGGTGAGAATTTAGGGGTCATAAGAATTCAACTTCCGAATATTTTCAATGGATTATGTCTTTTTATCATGCATTATTCTATGAAATAACTTACCATGAACTGGCAGATAAAAGGAGCAGATATTTACATTAGGGTTCTTAATCGGAGCGGTTTGTTATACGTAGAGACCGCAGAGTGTCTGACCAAAATTTTTGCCCATGCATATGAATACGCTCAAATGATAGCTCAGGTGCTCCGTTACAACATCCTTTTTTGCCGTTTGTTGATATCTTCTACCTGCGCTAAGTTATATCTTATAAACTGGCCCGCGAGGCATCAAGGGAAAGGCCTCGAAAGTTGGGACGACCCTCTCCCTCCCCTCTATTCTCATTTCCATCATTAGCGATCATCTAATATAAAAACTAGTTCCAACATGGTTATTTTGCAAAATTCCCTCTTGGTATATATAAATAATGAATAAGCAATATTTTGATCCTATTTCACGTTAAATATTATTTTAAAAATAGCAAAAGGGTTGGCACGTGGTAAAACTCGAACGACCTCTTGCATGCAAGGCCACCGCGTTAACCAATACGCTATCCGGTCACTGTGTGATTCACCTCCTTCAGATGAATGCAAATAGCGCATGATTAGGACATGTGTTCACAAAAACGCAATACACAAGAGATACAGCTCGATTCTACATGCAAAACTCTCGTAATCGAAATTTCTCATCAATATCTCGGATATAACCTTTGAACATGGGGTGTGGACAGGTGTGGACATGACGTTTACAGACGGAAAAAGACTTGTGTTTTTGAAATTTACCATACGTATATAGAGCGATCAGGAGACCACACAGATGAGAAGTTGAAACGCAGTTTCTTAGCCATACCATCAGAGAACCCATCATGAGAATTTCATAGTTTTGACTTCAACAGTTTTAGAGTCATGCGTCAGTCTTAACTTTTGACCAAAACATGTCCCTCGCCAAGTGGGCGGAGCCTGCGGTCCCCAGTTATACGATAAAAAAATTTTTATCGACATAGAACAACTAACGCTAACGTGCTTTAGATGCAATGTGAGCCAGAGCTCGCTCTCCTACCCGCTCCTATCATTCAAAACTGTCGCTTCTTACCTTAACGGCAACGATGTGAACTCAGTACGGCGCAGCTGCAGAAATGTTAGAAATGCCATCGATGGAGATCTCAAGAAGAGCTATGGAAGGTAACAAACTATTCATATTTTACTACGAAGTTCAATGTATTATTGAGGCAGGGATCATGTTCTATCCTGCGTTACAGTTTCTTTGATGCGTTTTCGTTTCAGAAGCGTTCAGATCGCTTCTAACTGTTTCTGGCTTTGTTCTATGAAAACAGCGAAAATATCATGTTTCCAAGTAATGGGAATTATTACTACCAATTTTAGCAATTTTTCAAAACCGAAAAACATTTTAAATTTTTCGTCCTGGCTTCGGTTGAAATTTCAGGCTGAATTTATATTTCAAATTGAATTTCTAAAGCCAGCACGAAAAATCTAAATTGTTTTTCGGTTTTGAAAAATTGCTAAAATTGGTAGTAATGATTCCCATTACTTGGAAACATGATATTATCGCTGGTTTCGTAGAACAAAGCCAGAAACAGATAGAAGCGATCTGACCGCTTCTGAAGCGAAAACACGTCAAAGAAACTGTAACGCAGGATATAGTTCAGTATTTAGTAAAAATAGTATATTTTGGATTTGTTATTTACGTGGGTTATCGCAAGCACGATTGGCATCATGAAATCTTACGACTGTCGATAAAACCTTTTAGACAAATGGATATTTTTGCAGACGGCAAGTTTGCTTCCAAATGGTCAATTTCTTGGGAAAATGGACGATCGTTTTGAAGCGTAGAAACATGGGAGTGATTCTATTCCGTCTACAGAACAATGTTTGTACGGATGTCGTTCCGAAATTGAACTCATCGGACCCACTAAAGGTGCTTATGATTAGGGTAGGAAATCCAAACAAAAGTACATTTTCCTGTCGTCTAATTCCGACGGACTGGTTGTCCATCACAGGGGCGAGATGACCGCTCCGTCGTAATTAGACGACGTGCACCTTTTCTTGGATTTCCTACCCTATTCATTACCTATTGAAACATTCACATCTTTTTGAAGATGTTATGGAGTAGAGAGATGGCACATTCGTTCATCGGTCGCACATTAACGGAATGCATTGACATTTGGACTGAACGGTACTTTTTTGGGATATTTGCTGTTTTGCAAGGTTTTTAGTCCTTGACTAAACAATTCAAGAACTAACTCGTACCGTGCTTGAGGTTACCTTGGAGTTATGACATGTGTTATACCTCATTCGAAAGATCTAGCCTGGAAAAAGTTCGGAATGAAGTCAAAACATCCGAAATGGCCCTGGGAGCCGTGTCAGAGGCGCTCAAAGTTGATAAAATGATATTTCTGCCAAATTATCATTATTCGCCCTTGCAGTAGCCAGTTTTGTGGTCTATGATGCATATATGGGATATACAAAGGTTCCCAAATAAATTTTTGACATGTCAGCTTCTTCATTAACCCGATATTAATTTTTTATATTTCTCCGCTGCCTCGAATTTCACGCTACGCATACATACATCAGCGAAGTTCTTCCTGTCAGCTGGTCACATGGCCTAGTCGGTTAGGCGACCGACTCCGGTGCGAAGGGCGGAGGTTCGTCCCCTCGCATCTGCATGACTTTTTTGCAAATTTGTATTTAGTGTTCTAATGGGCAAAATCACTTTTCAACGACCCCACAGACTTAAATACCACGATGAAAGCTGTAAACGAAATTTCCAACAAAATTATTTTTTCATGAACTTCGCTGATGTATGTATGCGTAGCGTGAAATTCGAGGTAGCGGAGAAATTTAAAAAATTAATATCGGGTTAATGAAGAAGCTGACATGTCAAAAATGTATTTGGGAACCTTTGTATATCCCATATATGCATCATAGACCACAAAACTGGCTACTGCAAGGGCGAATAATGATCATTTGGCAGAAATATCATTTTATCATCTTTGAGCGCCTCTGACACGGCTCCCAGGGCCATTTCGGATGTTTTGACTTCATTCCGCACTTTTTCCAGGCTAGATCTTTCGAATGAGGTATAACACATGTCATAACTCCAAGGTAATCTCAAGCACGGTACGAGTTAGTTTACATTTGATATTTTCAAGACTTGCAGATCTGGAGGAATTCGGAGCGTTAAATTCGAAGATGATTTATCATCAAATGACCTCTCCGTATTCGAACCTTTGTTCGCGGTATGTTCTTTTTTCATTGCAAATTCAAAGAATATATTTCGAATTTAAATACAATTTGTGAACTTTAGTTGTTGTAAGTGTAGCTTCACATAACCAAGAAGTTAAAGGGAACGTACTTTAAAAATCAGGGCTCGCGCTCGAGACAAAAAAGTCACCTTTGACCAACTTTTTCGGTATATGGTCAGAAAAAGACCTTTGCATTTAGAAGTCGCGTGAGCTGATTCTACACTGTAAACTCGATGAGATCGACGAAGAGTTGCAATACACATACTTCTACAGTCCCAGGAGAAAGTTGAGGATATCCAAAATGTACCTTGCAAGTAACATCCCAACGATGCAAGATCGATTTTGGCAAGGTTGGTGTTCAAACATCTGTTCAAATCGCAAATTTGATAAAGAAGTATAGAATTTTCATTGAAATAGTTGTAAATTCTTTAATTTTCTTTTAAATTTGAGTCTTCTTTGGCAGACCGGGCGTTAGTACAACTGTTGAAAAATAAAGTTTAACGAAATTTTCAGGGCGATTATGACATTTACCGATTTCAGAAGCCGGCTGGGGATATCTCGAGGTTATACAGAATAATTTCAACAGAGTCGAGCTGTCGGACAGTCAACTCGCAAATCTTGTGGGCAGAATGGATCTCGAGAACGTTTGCATTAGACCGATAACGGGCCCATCTCTACAGGGAATTAGGAACGCCATACAAGTCAGTCATTTCGTCGCATTTATAACGAAATTCCTATTTTAAACTACCCCACTCAAGCTTCCTAGAATCTTTGCTTTCACAGCGGACTTGGTCAATAAAAGTTTGGTTTCACGCGCGAGCTTTTCAGATCTTGTTAAATTCAACGATGACCTGCTGCCTTCGAGAAATTAAAGTTCCACACTACCAGCGAAGCATGTTCGATGACGTCATGAGGCAGCGAATAGGTAAAAAAAGAAAAAAAAATATATAAAGAAATTATTTGAACACCAGGCGCTGAAGATATTCATGGGATTAACCCAATCAATCCGGATGAGTTGGATATTGAAGAGGATTCTCGATCTTATCGCTATACCTCGAAAACATCCACGGTTATTCTACTCAATGATTTTGCTCAAATTAGCATCTTCACCGGAAAACCGGGCGACGTTTTCACGAAGAATGAGTCTTTCAAAGGTTATGCACGTAAATTTATTGGAAACTACATCGGATGAATAAATCATTCTGCGAATGTGTATTGTATTTGTATAGTCTTTACTAATCTTCATTGTTGATAATGAGATAAATTCATTCGTTCGTTCATGCAATATGTATATCTAGAAGTGCGCAGATTACACAACTACAGCGTAACCACGTGAACATGACTGATAAGAAATGACAGTGAATGGCATTTTTTTGCAGTGTGCGCTCAGAGCTCAAGTACTGTCTGAGTCAGAGAGATTATTTCACGTGAGCAAGAGCGTGAAAGTTGCACCTCATTCAGTTGGCTTACATGTTTGATGCACACCTTTTCTGCTGGGAACACTGATTTTTCGCAGAGAGTGTGCCCAATTCGTGAGTGCACAGTCCAGGACAAAAGATTAGAAGAAATTACGTATTTGACGAGAAATTCAACATGTTCATGCTCTCACTGCTCATCCCTGACCAAGCAGCGCAAGATTTCATTGGATTCAAGTATTATGTTGAAGACAAATTCAAGTTGAAAGCTCCGAAATGGATGCTATTTGGAGAGGCGCATTCAAGTATAATTCTTTGCTTTTTTTCTGTAAAATGAAATCCCAAGGCGTTTTGGCGGCGAAAATTCGTGCGAGATAACCGTTGGTCACCGTGACCGCGCTTGCATCATTGGCCGCGGTCCTCGAACAACCAGACAATACCGGTATGTGTTAGGATTTCTATTAGGTTGTTCGGAAATTATCCATTATTTTTTTGAAGAAGGCTCCTAGGTACCATTAAAGGACCCTTGTTCTAAAATTTATGGTGATTGGTGGGCAGGGCGTTTGTTTTTGCTTTTACGATCCAACCGAAGCAACAACAATTCAACGATCCAAACTAATAAAAACCTCATTTCTATCAAGCTAACACTCATTCCTCATAAATAGACACCATCGTGATCAACGTGGTAGATATAGGGATAGAATATTTTCTTAGCGGTTAGCGACTATTGCTGTAGCACCACTCCGTCCATTTTGCTACACATTCTCAGAAGATCAGTGATGAGCACAGATCACAAGTGATAACACCGATTCACGCCTTTATCATCCCAGATAAACGGACACCAAAGACAGAACGAAGTCACAACCAGCTTCTGACAAAGTGAGATAAATATTTGTCTTTCTTAGTTTGTCTCTTGGCAAATCGTTCTTTCTCCCTCGTGAACTGTGATGTATTGTAGTATGACTGTTTTCAAGGCCCCGCCTCCATATAAAAGCCCCGGATCCAGAATGTTTTCTCATCTACGGTGTCGGATACCCTTCAGCCGCGATTTCATAATTTGGGTACAATGGTGAAATACCGTATCATTGTCTTATTCTTGGCATTTTGCCCAATGTTCGCCTCTCATTGCGCTCCGAAACGTTGTAATAGCTTCAAATACGATTAAATGAAATTTTTCATGATTCCACAAAAACTGCGGGCGTGTGTACCCGAACTGTTCTTTACATTTGCACCCTGCCGATGCGTGGTTGTTGCCAGACAGTGTAAACATTAGTAGGGATTTGTGGCTAAATAAGTTCACGGAACTCATTCGAAGTGTGCTATTCTTCTATCACATCAAACACATTCGACCGAACGCATACTAGAGTGCCTGATGCGAGCCCATCCGGATCGCTTTGCATGGTTTTTCATGTGGGATGGCATCACTCGCATCACTAGTACCATTCTTCATGTCTGTTTCCTCCTCGCTCGGTCATGTCTCCAAACGAATACACCACGGCTCGAAGAGATAGCAAGCATGAAATGCGTCATTCGAATCCGGCTCGTCTCAATTAACCCATTGCACTCTCTCTTCTCTGTTCTAGCGGTTATCGAGGAGGGATCAGACATGAAGAATGGCACTAATGATGCGATTGATGACAGCCAACATGTAAAGCCATGCAAAACGATCTGGATGAGCTCGCATAAGGCACTCTAACGCTTGCCGTTCCTACGCTTCCTCAACAACAGTCATTCAGATATGCAGTTCCTTCAACTTTTCCTGCTGCTCGTTGTCTTCTTCCTCGTCTACAGCCAGCCGCAGCAGCAACGAAGGACAAATTACCAAGTAAATATGTTGTATTCAATGCCTTGGCTTCACATTTTTCAGCAGTTACAACTGATCAGGAAACATGAGAAATTATGCTAATATTTGCTTGAAAGTGCAAATCATGTACGAGGAAGGGTGTCGCTTGTTAGAACAAGCTGAAACTCGTCGTTGCACATGAGTGACTTATTCTCTCTCGCTCATGAAGCAATATATAACTAGTATGAAAATATGAGTAGACAACAATGGTCCATATTATTCCCAATGGGACACCCCTATCAGGAGCCTCTCGCCGTTCAACTGCTTCATTTGGCAGCTGCAGCGTACGGTACTCAGTACGATGAGTGCATCATTAGGTCAGATATCATGTCCTTTACTTCACGCAGAGCAAAAATTTAGAGCGTATCCGCAACAGGAGGGCCGTTATGTCTCTTCGGCCGCTAATTTCGCGTGTGACGAAATCGGCTCGTTTGTTATTTTTGCACTTTCCCGAATTCTGTGATAAATGTTAGGACCTGCTCAATGTTCGTCGTCGTTTCCAACGTTACGAGAGAGGCCATTATCGTCTTCAGAGGAACCAATTCTGATGTAAATACCTTTAATTTCAAGTGGTCTACTGATAGTTAGAGAAGATCGCGTGATGGAAAATCACTTACACTTAGGCTCAACTCGCTCTGGAAAAACAACAAACTTACGCGAATGGCTCGGACTTCTATTCTATGGGCACAGTGCGAACTCCCATCTGGCAGTGGCATAAGAAACGAATTTGAGGTCAACAAGTACTTCTACAACGCCCATTTTTCGATGTGGCCAGGTGTTCTGGACTTCCTCAGTCGACTAGAATTCCAGGCATAGAAGAACTTTGTTGCCAACCTCCTCTTTGTGTTGAATACTCGACATTCAGTCCTATGTTCTCACAATCACTGGTCATTCTCTTGGTGGAGCTCTTTCTGCCTTGGCTGCAGCAAGGATCGTACGTCAAGGTATACCAAAGAATCTTTAATATAAAAACAATAAAATATGGCTCATGAGCGAAGAATGCTGCCAACGCATCATAATATTCTTAGTTCTTCTATTAAATTGTATTTTTTGAAGATCCATCAGTGGCCGTATTCATGAACGCTCCAAATCGTTTGGAATTCCAAACGTGACGTCATATGGGTAGGGGAGCGATTTGGAGAATGCCCCCCCCTTCCAAAATGACGTCACTTTTGGAATTTCAAACGATTTGGAGCGTTCATGAATGTACATACAGGATATCGTTCATCTCAAATGGTGCGCATGTACACATTTGGTGAACCACGTGTTGGCAGTTACGAGTTTGCCATGAACTTTGACTCACTCGGAATAGAGAGGTGAGTAATGATGGGGTAGGTGATCCCTTTCTTTGGCTGCTCGATTGGAGAGACACACAGCGTGCCGAAAAGTGGAACATCCTACTATTGCAGCGCATCAATATCGCGCACGTTCTTGAAACCGCGACGCGTCCCGTTGAAGGTACAGTGGTTTCACGAATGTGCGCGATATTGATGAGCTGCAATAGTAGGATGTTCCACTTTTCGGCACGCTGTGTAGATACAGCGAGTGAAAGCAACTTATCCCCCAATTTCCACAGCTACCGTGTCGTGTTCCGTGAAGACGTTATTCCACATCAACGTGATTGCCATAAGGATTTGACAATTCCTCCTAATGCAAATGGAAGCAGGTGAAGATGCACTTTTAGTATATCCGCAGGACCGTATTGAGGTTCTCTTATTCTTTCCTCGTTATGTCTCTTGCAGAGAATGTCTAGCCGATGCGTCTAATCCAGCATTCCATCATGGCATTGAGATCTGGTATCCTGACAGCATGATTCCGGGAGAGTTCAGCTACAAGTAATACCTGAATTGGAGCCAGCTTAGAAAAAGTCAGTGAGTTGTTTAGTGAGTGCCTTGGTCAACCGCGAAATGAGGACATGCAATGCTCAGACAAGCTCGTGTTTAAGGTGCGTTCATTTGAGATTCAAGCCAACCGATTTGTGTTCAATCCACGTTGCTGTTAGCACGGATCTTCTCAGAGAGTGAAGCAACAACTGCAACATTACTTTTCACAAGCTTTGAAAAAACAATTTACTAGGGTGTCACAATCGGAACCAAAGTGCTCCATTGTTGTCTGTTCGCTCATTGCGACCTGTTGTCTATAATGAACGAGAGAGAATGAGTCACCAATGCGCACAGACAGAAAAGCTGCACTTTGGTTCCGATAACGGCACCCTACATTTTACCCACGGCGATTCAAGGGGTACATTGGTGTATAACGCACTAGGCACACCATGGTCCAACGGGGGAATCGAACTCACGTCCTCACGGGTGTCAGACAAGCGCGCTACCGACATGCGGGACTGTGGAGGGCGAAATCCATGGGGACTGTGGAGGGCGAAATCCAGGGAGAGCAAAGAAGCAGGAAGGACTGCTCCCGCTTCTGCGCTCCACCGAACAGTCCGCGCTCCACCGCAATTCCGAATATCAAACAGAATTTTTGGGAATCGTCGGCGAACTTGTAAATTCCTTAATGTACGCCTTATGGGGAGTGTGAATCGCCGTGTACCCATGCTATATGGACCACGCTGCTCTTGATGGCGTGCTCCATTTAGCAGTCAATGAAACGTTAAAAATAACGTAACTGGTAAATTTCCATGCATTACCATTAGTGTGGGGAAAGGCAGCGAAAGTGAATTTTTCATTCGTCTGATTCACTCGGATCGGTGTTCTCTCTTACGTGATGGACAACCGCTCCGAGTGAATCAGACGAATGAAAAATGCACTTTCGCTGCCTTTCCCTACCCTAATTACCATACATCAATATTCTACGGCAACTTCGTAAAAGGCATCTCTATCAAATTCATGCATTGCAAAAGGGTGAAAAATAGCTAAAAATTAGAAATTTGAAAATTACCCGTAGGACGATATGAAATCAATGAAGCATTTTCATGCTAAATGAAGCACTCCATCGTGAGCATTGTGGTCGATATAATATGGGGTAAATATTTCTATCAACGCTTGTGAGATGCTGTAGCACTCCTCTCTGCATTTTGCTCCTCTCTCTGAGGAGACAAGTGTTAATATTTGCAGCGGAATTCCACAAGGATCTACATGTGGGACCACCTGCACTACTTCAACATATTTGTTTGTTTTCATTTACGATTTGGCTGCATTAGCTTGAAAAGAATTGCTGCTTGTAATGGCATGAATTGAATTTAAAGAGACAAGTGGGAACGTAAGTGCGGTAGTTCCAACCTCTTCCATGATGCATTTGCCTCTTTCTTTTTCGATGTGAGCGGTCACACAATTCCCAAGAATTCATCATGTACCTCCCTCCTAGTTGCTGTGACCAAATGCTAAGACAAACAAATAGAGAAATTCGAGCACCTCTCAACATAGGACGGCCATAGGATTTTCAAGATTCTCGAAAAACATGAAAATAATGTCCTAGAGGTATCCTTTCATCCGCAGGAAAAATAGGAATAGAAATCACGAAAACCCATATTTCCCGAGACTTCTTAATTTTTATCTCTCCTATATGGCCGAATCAGACCAAATGACCATATGTCTAGTAAGGTCCACCCATACCCCTAACACCCCCACCATACAGTTTGGGCTCTAGTTCAAATCGACGGCGCCACCACCAGGATCCCTCTCGTCATGTTGATTCTCTCCAACAGCACGTGATAAAACCGTATTGAAATTAGACGTACTTTTTCCCCACTTAGTGAAAAATCGTCAAATTTTTCAGAAAAAATCGATAAATAAATCGATTTTTCCATTTTCATGCCAAATGAAGTTCTTTTTCGAAATCTACGTCAAGAACTACCTCTACGACATTGTGTTCATAATTTTCAGCGATTTGATTTTTTTTCCTATGGCCGGCGATGCTCAAGTCTCTAAATTTGTTTGTCTGATGCTGCGTTCAAAACGCTTTTTCTGGTTACCAAACCCGTTCAAAAGCGCACTTTTTCTCGTTACGTGGAAACAAATGGAAACATTGCCCTAACTTTTTTCCTGTTAAAGATACAATATTCCGTTAATTAATAAAAGAATTATCTCGTCATGACAAGCATTTTGATCCCTTCAGATCCCAAAAAAGTTGAAAACTGAGAGAGTTATGCCACTTTTTCCAAAAGCGCGCGAATTCAAATTTGAAACGTTTCCGATAAGGAAAAGTGGCATAACTGCCTCAGTTTTCAACTTTTTTGAGATCTTAAGGGTGAAAAATGCTCATTTCGACGAGACGAATCTTTTATTAATTGACGGAAAATTGCTATCTTTAGCAGGAAAAAAGTCCCTGCGACATTTCCGCGGAAACGAAAACACGCGTTTGTGAACCGGAAATTTCGCGTTGGTAACGACGGAAACGACGTTTTAAACGCAGCATGAATTGCATCGGGAAAATGTTTCTATATATATCTGCTATCTAATATTTTCTTTTTAGGTCATTGGCTACGGTAGATCTGGCTGCAAAAATACAGATGTCGACGCTCCTCCGCAGAAGATGACGGGTAATCACGCGAGCCGGTCTGAATGACTCATTCGGCGTTTTTGGTTTTCTCAATGTTCACACCCTGCAATATTGAATGTGCTCAGTTTCACGTGTGATGTTGGTTTCTTTGATAATATAAATTTTTCGAAAGCACAATATTTCCTTTCAATCGATAAGAATGTGTATTTTGGTCCTCCGATGGTTATCCATCATTGGTGAAAACATCGAACAGTAGAGCAACAAGTGGGATGTACGACTATGAAAAAAATTGGATAACAATGATAAAGAAAGGGAAAGAAAGGAAAAGCAGCTATGATAGTCACTAATATGCTGTTCCTTCTGCCAATATAGCATTCTGGGAAAGACAAGATGCCTTTGGAATGCCGTGAAATGAGGGGATGAAGGGTGCGTTGGTGTTCTCTCTCCAAGGCACGCGAGAGAGCAACAAAGAAAAATTGCATGACAACAGAACGGGGAGAGGTTCTAGAGAAGCAGAGGAAAGCGCGTGACTATGCACACCCATCCTCCCATTCCTTACTATTCTTTCCTTTTTCCTCTGCTCTTGATATTTCAATGAAAGCGGGGAAACAAAATTACTTTCGTGGTTGTCACTCTTGTGTCATTCGTTCGCTTCTTCCTTGCCACTTTGCCATAATTTCTGCTCGCTTCGTCAACCCGTTGGCCAACCCGTCATCTCTCTCTCTCCCTCATTCTCGTTCAGAAAATCAACAACAACACAATGCGTTGCTCTCTCTCCCTCACCGCTGCTAGAAGTAATAGATCCATACGACGTTTATATGCTCCACTGTCCACTAACACTTCATTTCCTTCGTTTATTTATGATCTGAATTTCGTGGAATTTCGCTGAAGTTTTAATCACCATTATATCTAACATGATTCTTGGAGCCGTGGAGCGCCTGTCATGTCTTATCGTGAGTTCGTTGACACAACAACAGGCAGCTCAGCTGAAATAGTAAAAAGAAAGGCTGTTGATGTGAGATATTCTTGATTCGTGTAATGATTTCTTTTCCATTTTCAGGGTGCGGAACACATGGTCGACGGCGTAGAATTCAAGCGTCCGAAGAATGACGTAGTCTTGGTGAGATTTCATTGGTCAGAAGCTTTCTATTACTGATTTTTTTGTGAATTATTCACAGTGTATGACAACCAGCAGATATTGGCACAGGCATGTACTTTTGGGTTCTAAATCGGAAAAATTGTCGTCATTCCTCTCCGCTGCGCCGTGGTCTCACATCCTGATAGACAATCGCGCGGCCGAGAAGAATGACGACTCATTTTCCGATATACATAGAACCCCTAATGTTAATGTTCTGTAGTAGGATTTCTCAAACGGTAAAAGAGTGCACTCAACTAATCTAAGCCGTATTCTGTAGGTCCATTGTCAACCTGAACTCGCTCTCCTACCCGCTCCTGTCATCCAAACGATCGCTTCTTACCTTGATGGCAGCGATGTGAACTGCCTACGATGCAGCTGCAAGAATGCCAGAAACGCCATCGACAGAGATCTAAAGAAAAGCTACGGAAGGTGCAAAATTATCCGTCATATTTATTTATTTTCATTCGATTGCTCATCTTCTTACGGCTTTTAAGCGATTACTAATAGGGATTAAAATGTGTTGAGGTGGAAAATGACATTGGCTCATGATTGTGTGTATAGATGAATAATCGCAAAGCCCTCATCATGAGATTTGAACGAAACTACATATACAAGTGGGCAAATTCTTCAGACGGCTTGTATCTTTCGATATGGTCAACTTCTTGGGGAAATGGACGATCGTTTTGAAGCGCAGAGAGAAGGGAGTGATTCTATTCAGCGTGCAGGACAATGTTTGTACTGATGTTGTTCCGAGATTAAGCCCTTCTGACCCGCTAAAGGTGCTCATTATTTATTGAATTGTACATTATGGTTGACATTTTGACTACTATATGGGTTAAATTTCAAACAGGATACATATATCTTCAAAGTTATAATAGCATTGAAACATAACTGATAAAGTAGTAAACTGCCATCCTTAGTGTACATTCATGTTTATTTGAAGGTGTTGTGGAATAGAGAGATGGCTCATTGGTTCATCGGTCGCACATTACCTGAATGCATCGAAATTTGGACAGAGCGGTACTGTTTTATGATTATTTGTTGTTTAATGGACCATTGGATCAGACGACAAAAAATCTGCTTCTTTAACATTTAATATTTTCAAGTCTTTGCAGATCCGGAGGTATTCAAGCCGTTAAAGTTGAAGATGATTTATCATCAAATGACCTCTCCGTATTCGAACCGTTGTTTGCGGTATGTTCTTTTCCATTGCAACATTGGAAACTCGCAAGTGACTCTAGAGGTTTTATTTCCCATCTGAGAAACTTTTATTGTGGGATATTCAGAAGTCGCGTGAGCTGATTCTTCACTGTAAACTCGACGAGATTGACGAAGAGTTGCAATATACATACTTCTTCAGTCCCAGAAGAAAGTTGAAGATATGCAAAATGTACTTGGAAAATAATGTCCCACTGATGCAAGATCGATTTTGGCAAGGTAATTTCAAATTTAGTGATGCATTCCTAGCAAAGGTTCTAAATCGGTAAATTTGTCGTCATTCTTCGCCAAAGCGCGGTTCTCTCACCCCTGATGGTGAACCGCGCTTCTGAGAAGAATGACGACAAGATAAATAATTCGTAGTTATAAAATTAATAAACGAAATCATGCACCATCCTCACTGTCGGCAATAGTCGGCCTATGCGCTTTAGTTACATAACATAACATAACATATTGCGCTTTAGTTAGTAGGTTGTTATTTAATCATATAGTTAGTGAGTTGCCTAGTTGAACAATTCCGTCCAGCTCTATTTGTTCAACTGTTCAACTTGGCAAATAACTACTAAAATAACTGGTTTATTGTTAGAATTAGAAGGATTGGACAATCATGACATGTACTGATTTCAGAAGCCGGCTGGGGATGTCTCGAGGTGATACAGAACAATTTCAACAGAGTCGAGCTGACGGATAGTCAACTTGCAAATCTTGTGAGCAGAATGGATCTCGAGAACGTTTACATTAGACCGATAACGGGCCCATCTCTACAGGGCATTAGGAACGCCATCCAAGTCAGTCATTTCATCACATTTGCAACGAAATTTCTTAAGTAATTACTAGTGTGGACAAACCAGGGCAGTTATGGATAGCCGTCATTTCTACCGACTAGTTTCATTCCGAGCGGTCGTCGCTGCTAAATGAGAGAAGACTGCTCGGAATGAAGTTAGACTGCTAGCAGTCAATAACTACCTTACTTTGTCCACCCTCGCAATTTCCCCACTCTGCCTTGCTAGAATACTTCTTTCATACTGTACTTGCCAGTTTGGCTTCACAGATAAACTTTTTAGATCTTGCTAAATTCAACGATGATATGCTGCCTTCGAGAAATTAAAGTTCCAAACTACCAGCAAAGGACGTTCGATGATGTAATAAGGCAGCGACTAGGTAAAAAATAAATTTCAAAAATCAAAAATATCTAGAGCTTAATTCTGAAGAAAAATCTTTATGATCCAAATGTTTACATTGTTATTTATGTAAATACATTACAAAAGAAAACACGAAAATACGAAGAAATTTTTTAAACACCAGGCGCTGAAGATATTCATGCCATTAACTCTACCAATCCGGATCAACAGTTAGATATTGAAGAGGATTCACGATGTTATCGATACACCTCGAAAACATCCACAGTTATACTACTCAATGATTTCGCTCAAATTAGCATCTTCACCGGAAAACCAGGCGGCGTTTTTACGAAGAATGAGTGCTTTAAAGGTTATGAACGTAAATTTATGAATGCATGAATCATTCTGTGAATTTATGTACATTGTATTTCTATAGTCTTTATTTCTATACCCCACTGTTGCATAAACCAAAAACTAATTCATGCATGCAATATTTATATCTAGAACGTTTCACAATTGCAATGAGCCATGCTAAAAGAAGTCGTCCGGAAAACATTCTCTCCTTTCACAATTCTGAAAGCGTAGCGAAAAAGAGCATGGTCGAGAACATATCACTGATTATTTGCAGATATCAAAAAAGGCTAAAGACATGAGGCATCAAACAAAAATGAATGGGTACTGTTGTATGGAGATCAATTAATGAGAAGCAACCTCACTTTATGGCATGATCATACTTCCGAAGCGCCATATGCCTATGTCCCTCGTTTCATTTTTAATCCAGAAAAACAGACCGTGACAGTATTTATCAACATTATTTGCAAGCTGAAGTATCGTTTTTGTTAACTGTATTTTGTGAACGACTACGAACAACCCACTCACAATGAATGAACTTCGTTTTAGGGCAAATCGACCCTGTAGATCACGAATCTGAGGTCAGTTTGACATGAAAAAATTTCGCTGCCTCAGGGCATCAACAAAATCCGAAAATTCGTCAAAAAGTGGACAAAAATCCGATCAGTACAATCGATATGGCATTCGAATTATGGTCCCTAGAACACATAAGGATATAAAAATGAGACCTGTAACTTCATTTTGAAGCTCATTTTCAGCCAATTTACATATTCAAACGGCCGTCGTGTAAAATTTTTGCACTATACACAACGAGATTCCTTCATTTTTGGAATCTACGCACTCGATTACCCCATATATATGAATTTCAGCAAAA
>JACMIF010002819.1:0-14625 GCA_014805445.1 Diplogasteroides magnus
TCGTCTAAAAATGTCGAAAATGGGTGGCCGGTTAACAGGTCCGTGTCGGAAATGGAAAAAAATAAAAAAAAACCCCGTTATATGCATGGGCAAAAATTTTGGTCAGACACCCTGCGGTCTCTACTTATACCCAGCAACTTAATTGTTGCGGAAAAGGGGAAAAGGGAAATGATGAACATCTCACAAAATATGAATTGTAGCTATGAAGATCGTTTATACCGACATGCGTAAACCGTCCTGGGAACATTGTCATCGTACTTTGTTTGTGCATCCATAGAGCTACTTACCTTATCCCCTACAATCAGCAAATGAGAGAAAGTGAGAGTGGTAATGTTTCATTAGTTCAATCCATCCTCCATTTGTCAGCACATAAGGCACATTTTTTCAAACAAAAAACTTTATTCTACTACTGATCACTTAAATTCACAGCTGATACAATCAATTCATTCCAGAAGATTCACCAAACCCGGTAGTTAATGAGGTAGAAAATGAGATGTGAAAATATCAAAATAGTGCTGCGCTTTGGATGAGAGTCTTACTTTCCTCATTAGATTCATCTGTATTTTGTGCTGGAAGAGAATTAAATTGTAGATTGAGGCACTCTGAAGGATCACTTCTCCACAGCCTAAATATACTTGTAAAGAGAACAATAAGGATAAATGACTTGTTGTATGCAATGACTCTTATGTGATATGAAGCTGCTCGGAATCCCCTCATTGATACTCTATGGGAAGATATGGCAGATATAGCACAATGGAATGAAGTCATATCTAGAGGAAGATAAAGAAGGGATAGAGAGGGACTCGCACCATCACGACGGTATTCAATCATGAAGAGACAATCTTCAACGGGGTTCCAAGATAGACGAATTGAGAATGGAGAGATTACGGTATACGAAAGATGAGTAGGAGGAGAGGGTTTACATACAACCTGAAATGAATGAAATATAAGTTTGTAAAGAGAATGTAATGACTGTAAGTAGACAATGAGATGTTATTGATCCTGCATCGGATGTTGCTACAAGTGAATATATTCCCTCGTCAGATTTGAGAGTTGAAGAGACTTTAAGATGAGATATTGAATTATCAGCCTGGGAAAGAAAGAAAGTAAGAGGAATAAAAGGAAGAATAACTGACAGATACTTGAGCCCTTCCAGTAAAGACAGCAGGTCCTCTCCATATAACATTGAATGCAAGACGTGAGAAGATTTGAACTGATAGACTTAATGGAGAATGTTCCTTGACTGATATATCAGTGAGAGCATTGATTATGATTGGACGAAGTGTCTATAGAACGAAAGAATTGTATTGACTATTCTATATGCATACTTGATTAGATGTTGTATCCATATTCTCGTGTAGAATGAGATGTTGTGAAGTGAGAGGATTAGATGATTGTGTAGTAGGAGTATTGTCTACCTTCGCAATCCATTCTCTTCTTGATCTTAATTCTATCATTTGTTCATTGTCAAATCATTCTCATTACTCTATTTGTTGTGCCATAGTATCTCCCTTTAATTGATTATATGCGAGTATTTGTGTTGGGACCCATCCTTCTCCCTCTGATCCTCTCATCACAAATGAATATTGTCCATTAGAAGACACTATTTCCACCTGAGAAATGTTCATTCTTTTCATTCCTTTCTTCCCTTACAACATCTCCTTCTTCTACACTAAGCTGTCCTTCTCGCACTGGCACGAATGCAGCAGTTACTATAGCAGGTAAGGGTACGGTAGGCGGGGGACTCTCAAGCGGAATTGGCTTATCAGGGTTAGCCACTCGAATCAACTCAATACACGCAACTGGCCTTCCCCCTCTTTCTCTGTTTAAGATCAAGACAATGCGGACATATTGTTTATCGTTTGTGTTCATGATATATGGGAGAAAGAGATGACTGACCACAACAGGCCATTCTTGTGTACAGTGTCATCCATTAATAGCAGTACGTGGCAAAGTGATCAGAAAGGCAAACGAGACAAAACAAGGGAGGACAACTCACCGAGATTATAACATATCTACACAACATCACATAAGAGGGTATCTATGCGAGAGAGAGAAAAGAGAACGTCCATCTATTAAGATGAGACTAACCGTATGAGAAGAGTGATCATTAACTAGACACAATCACTACACGCAACCCATGCATTGTTACTTAGTATGACCAACCACAGGAGGAGAAGTTGATGATTGTCCTTTGGTCTTCTTTCCAAAATTGAACAAACTGCTTTTAGTCTTAGTAGCCGTGTGTTTGGGTGATTCTGCTTTTGGTGTTGTTGACGAGACAGAGACAGGTGCAGAATTGCTACCAGAAGTAGAAGTCTTGAATCGAGAGATGAATCCTGTACTCCCTCCTCCACTACGATTCTTCTTTTCTTCTCCATCCAATGACACTCCAGCCACTCCTCCAGATAATTGAGATTGATATCGTTTAGGATCAACCAATGCAGCCAAAAGAGTCTTCTGTTGATCAAGTTGAAGGGAGATCTTGGCAATCCATTCATTCTCAAAACAATCAATAGAATCAATCAATAGTATGACTCACTTTCTCATCTTCATTAGTACATTGAGCAGTAAATGAAGTTCCTTGATCAGATGATCGAATGATGAATGAGAGTGGACAATCAGCAACACAACCATCCAATATCATCTTGTTTACCTCAATGAGAACAACATTACAATCATTCTTCACGTCGCATACCATTATCTGATTCTTGAAAATATAAGTTGGATTAGCGAATTCCTTCTTGGGCAAGATACAGTCAGCAATGATTGCAGATTGTTCGAATAGGAACATTCGTCGTTCCTATACATAGATAGTGAATGACATAGTGAGTATTACTCCTCATACCTTGCTCTTTACTCCAACTCCCATACTTGTTCCTTGTTCACATAAAAGAACTGTTCCCTGATGGAGAAGTTTGCCTTGTGCATTGAGATTTCCATCAAAGTTCTGTAGTCTTCCAACTTGCATCATATCATCACATGCTTTCGGAACAACATGCATAACCTGTAGAGATCAACTCTTCCTACTACTCATCATGATCTAGGGTCATCCATTAACCCCTTCTAAACATTTATTTATCATTCTATTCTCTTTTCTTACAGTTAATTCTGTCTTACAATTAGTTGCTACTTTAGTTAGACAGTATCATTTAAATTTCCAAAATGTCTAGGGAAAACTAACATCTAACGCCTTCTTGAGTGTAGCTGTTGAATCTCCGGCCCTTTCCGTGAATTTGACGATATCTTTGAGCAGCAATTGATACTTCATTATCCTCTGCACGGGTTTGATGAGAAGATCACAAAGTGCAACCTGAATAGAAAAGAATATACAAATGGAGAAGTATACTGTATCACCTTATGACCCAATCTGGCTTTTGTATCTGCAAAGTACTGTTCAAATGCATCCTGTGCCACCAGGAAGTCCGATTTCGGTTTGTTCTGGCAATACTTGACATAAAGAGTATGAAGACGTCGTTCCTGTACAACAAATGAGTATTGAAAGAGTGAATAACGAACATATTTGACAAAAGGAAGAGCAGAATGATTGTAATCCTCCAGACATTTCTCTATTTCCCGTAAGAAACACGTCTTATGAAACTCATGAATCTGAGAGATGTTCGCAAAGATAATCTTGTCCTTTCCTTGCAAATCCTCAGGTAGATCCTTTTCCTCAATTTACATTCTTAATCTCTATTAAATAGACTAATTGTTACCTGCATTTCAGCCATATATCCTTCTACAACAGATCCAAGATCCTTTATGTAATCCTTTTCAGTCTCAACCAATTCCATCAATACATATTGTCTCTTGAATCGTGCAATCTCTTCTTTACTCTTCTCTTGTATTCCTCCATTCCCATCGCATATCTTCTCTTCATCCTTTGATTGTATTGCAGACAACTCTTCCATTGGTGGAGGGAGTCCTTCTTCCTTCAACATTGTATCCTCTTCCCCTTTCCCCCTCCCCCTTTATACCTCCATGTTCCCTTGACACTCTCTCTTCTCAACTATCTCCACTTCACTTAGAACACTGTTCCCTCCCTAAACGAGTCCTTTCTTCAGTCTGTCTACTCCTATCCTCACCTCAACTATTCCTTCTTCTTCTACTGTTATCTTCCTCCTGTCTGGAGATTGAGAAGGACGAGATGAATGGGAGAAGATTCGCCTCAACACATACTCATAACATAAGAGAGGACTCAAAGAGGGAGCAAGACATATACAATTATTATATATATATCATATGAAGAGTATGCGGAATACTTGCTCTACAGAAAGGAAATGGACTTGGAGAGTGGAGTGAAGGGAAAGAAGTAATGGAGAAGACTCGAAATGAAGGGAAGGGGGCACAGTTGGTGATGAGAGGACGAGAAGAGAAGAAGAGGAATGAGAGATATACTCATTCATTCATTCATTCATCAACATACGAGGATAACTGTATATAGAGAATGATTCGAGGAAGAATAAGTAGATGAGAGTATGGAGAGTGCGAAAGAAGTGAATGAAAGAACGGACATACATTGAGTAGAAAGAGTGAGAAGAAGAAGAAGAAGACGAAGAAAGGGAAGAGGAATCAATACGAGACAAGCGAGGAAAGGGGGGAATAAATTGAAAGGAGAGGAGGATAGAGAGAAAGAGATTACAATCAAGAGGACTCTAATAGAGTAAGAGAGTATGAGAGAGATGTATCACATTCCATATACAACACTCATATCTATTCTTCATCCTTGTATCTCTTCAATAAACATTCATTTGTCACGTTCTCTTTTCTACTTTTCAGTCACACGAGCACTCTTTTAATCCACAATCAATAATGACCATGTATGACGGAAGAACGTCAAATGTAGTGGCAGAAAGATATAATGACTCGATTAAAGATTCCTTCCTCTCTAGACAACATTCCCTCCTCCCCCACCCCTCATCCACTATTAAGGTACCATCATTTGTTGTATTTGATTCGTCTTGCAAGTGCTTCTATTCGCCAATTGTGACAGAGGAAGGGGAATGTGAGGAGGAGGACAGAGAGGAGAAGAGAGAAGAGAGAAGAGAGAAGAGAGAAGAGGAAGAAGGAGAGAGAAGGGATGGGACAACTCGATCGATCTCAACGTCCACACACAAAGAGGGATCAGAAGAATCAAAGACATCACAACTACTTATCAAGACAATAGACAATACAAACTGACCGTAAACTCTTCCTTTTTGATTGTGAAGAGTGATTTGGTTGTGGAGAGGATATGCAAGGTCGATCAGGTGACACATCTACACAAAACGAATTAACATGTATGTATGAATGGATGTGAGTGAGTCAAAAAGGTTACCGACTGGAGTAGAAAGAGTAGAACCCCCCAAAGCAGTTGGGGAAGGAATACTTGATGATGAAATAGAAGAATTGAACCATCGTGCAAGTGATAATCTTAGTCTCGAACGACGAGATGATGATTGGGGGGAATTAGATTGTTCCATTTGAGGGAAATGTCTATTCTAGATGCCACTCCATCTCTTTGAATAGTAGAGAGTGAAAGGATGAGAGTGCATAGTCTCTCTACCTAGACATCCATGTGTGCTCATCCATTGTGTGTACCAAACAGCTTCTCCCCCTTCCATTCCCTCACCATTCTCATCCTCTCCATTGGCAGTCTCAGCTGTTTCTCCTCCTTGCTGCAATCATAACTTATCCGTATATAATACATCTTCTCAATGAATCCATCAACATTCTCAGAAAGTCATTTTCCCTTTTACTCTCAAAACTTCAGGATTGGCTATGTTGAAGATGTGATCACCGTCCTGTACTAAGTTTTGCTTGATATTTTCTAATTTGTATGTAATGTCCTTCAGGTGTATCAGCCTTTTGGGAAGTGACTATTCGGGATAGAAAGCACTCATCTAGAATAACGTTTCCCCATCAATATCTTTTCTGTAACTGTACTCTGCGAGTTATGACGAAATTTTTAAAAAATTTCCAGTTGAAAATTGGAAAATCCATTAAAAATCTGTGACAAGCTTTAGATTTTTGCTGAATACTTGTCACGAGCTTTACAAGAATGGGAAATATGGCGTTGGCTTAAGTTTGAGAAGTGGTATGATAAATGTTAACAATTTCGCTTAAAATCTCCAAAACCACATCTCTTCTCAAACTCAAGTCAATCCTGCCATATTTGGAAGCTCCTGATAAGTACTATCCAGCAAAAACTGTAAGAAATTTCTATAGTTTGTCCTTTCTTTTTAATGAATTTTGAATATCAACTGAAAACATTTATAATTTCGCCATGGAAACTTCTGCTGTAGACGATATATTTATGGGAAACGTTATCTTAGTGTTATGACAAAATAGCAGAATTTTTATTCGACCAGGACCAACTTCCAATTGTTCTCATTCGTTATCTAGATTTAGTATGATGGACTCCTGGGGTAGGAAGAGAGTTCTTTCATGATCCTATTCAATTACCAAAAGACAGCGCCAAGTATCATTTCGTAATAAAGTTACAGTGGTATATTGGAAGTAACTATTTCGACGACAAAACAGCAGCGACAAAATAGCAGACGACAAAATAGCAGAAAACGAAAATGAATTATAACTCGGGCTAGAGCGAACTTTATGCGACAATCCAGGTATCATTAGACTCGTCGTCGTTCAGGCCACAACATATATGACTGAGATATTTTGGGACCAATTCTGCTTTGAGTTAGAATATAAAGAAATGAATTTGAAAACATGACTTAGCCCTCATTTAGTGTCACATTGTATACTATGAATAAGTGGAAGGAAGATTGTGGATATGATTGACTTACTTCAGCAGATGAAGTAGACTGAACAGAACTTCTCTTGTCATTACTCATTTGTGATGAAGAACATTCATCTCTTATCCAACCTCCTGTCCGATTGTCCAATTCAAGTTCTCAATACAATTCAATTGAATAGAATGAGATAGATACATACTGAGTGTGACTAATTCCTCTTGATGTATACATTCCCTTAGTCGTCTTATCCATCCCATCTGATAAGCAACCAATTCATTCCTCATTTATCATGCAGTGCAACCTTTGCACTTTCACAAGAAGCCTTCATCTCAATTCTGTTTTCATTTGTTCCAACTTCACCCAATCGAAGGGCGAATAGACAACGATCTCCTTCCACGTGTTCAACTACAGAAGAGACATCAGACAACTCCAAGTCATATCAATACAATCATAGTCACAATCACACTTACAGCTATGGGCTTGTGTTTAAGTAAGTATCGAACTCTATTGTTTCCTGCTTCCACAACCTCAAATAACAAGATAAGACGATCAATATGAACAAAGAAAACCTTCTTTGTCATTGCAATTGCCAATTCAAAGAGGAACACCTGTAATGAGATATATGTATGTGCATGAATGCGAGTGAATAGTAACCTGTCTTTCCTTTCCCTTTCCCTTGATTAGACTTCGTGATTCCCAAACAGTCAATGAATCTTGACATACAAGAGGTCCTGCATGAGTCAACTGAAAGTCAAATGGTCCATCTATGCATTATTCATCTACCCACCTTCTCTTTATCCTTCATATCAATATAATTGAGATGGCATATATCATTAGCTCTCTTTGGAATGTTAGTGACTACTTCCAATGCATCCTTATTCAATGAATGTTTATGGAGGAATAGATGGATCAAGTTACTTTGATTGTTTCTCCCACTCCATTCTTACATAACTGGCCCATAAGAAGTGCATATCGAGTAATTCTTTGTACAGGTCTGATGAGTAGAGAATCAAGGGAATTGCTGCTCTCCAGTTCTTTTTCCTCTCGTACTTTCTACACATTTGTTCATTCATCATATCGTCATGTACTTACCTCGAAGAATAGTCGAGTCTCTTTCATATGAAGAAGAGTTGCATCTTGGTCTTTATGGGCACAATATGAAGTGTACAATTCAGAAAGTGTTCCAACATACACAGTAAATGAATATCCGACAAGTTCAGGTTCTCTTTCATACTGTCAAAAGAAACATTGAGGAGAAGAATACATTGATTCAACTTACCTTTTCAAGTGCAGACAGGAATGTACTTGAATGAAACGAATAAATATCTTCAATATTTCCAAATAGTTCTGCCCTTCTTGATCGAATGAGTGGAGGAACCTATTGTATGTGTATTCTTTCCTTTTAATTCACTCTACTAACTTCTCCCTTCAGTTCCATTTCATCAAATGCAGTCACATATACTTGAATACATCTCCTCAAGTCTTCGATGTAAATTCTCTCCGTTTGTAGAAGTTCTCTCATTGGTTCACTGCAATTCAATCAATATTACTAATAGACTACCATTATTTGACCATCCTTTATTCTTCTTCTCCATTTTCTTTGCTTCTTCCATTCTTGCTTCAATGTTTGTATCAGATCTTCTATCAAGAGAAAGTTCATCAATCTACAATATACTTTCAATAATACACTCATCTCTTTTCCCTCACTTTTGTAGTCTCCAACTGTGACAATTGAGTGGCCAAACATTCATATGCATCCTTCATCATCCTGTAATATTGTGTGACATTGAGATAATCATTCATAGTCATACCTTATACTCTTTGCAACATCTTCTCTATGTCTTTCATTCTCAACTACCATTACTTCTCCTGTATTCACCATTAATTGTATCTCTGCCCTATGTTCCTTTACAACCACAGTAAACGCGTTCAATCTGTTTATCCTGTAATTCTCTTCTTCATTCATAGCTACAGTATGCCTATTGACCTCTCTTGTCCACTAGATATCCTAACATCTTTCAATGTACTGTAAGCCTCTTGATTGATCCATTCAGTTAATTGTTCTCTTGTTGCCTCTAGTAGTTGGTATTGATGACATCTGATATTTGAGTGTAACAATTGAATCAATATGCACTCACCTATCCAATTCCTTCTTCTTCTTTGCCCATAATTCGAGTATTCTTGCTTGTTGTTCTCTTACAGTTGTCTATATCATTCTCTTTTCTCCTCCTCATTCTATTCATACCCTTAATCTCTGTACATGCATTGCACATTCCCTTTGTTGAGCAGAAGGAATACATCTATTGATGTACTTTAGAAAGAGATCAGATGTTTTCTGTGCATAAGTACATCCCTGTTATATATCAAAAGTTCAATTGGAGGGAAGGGGAAAGATACCTTCTGGAACTTTTCTCTCACTCCAATATGGGCTGATACTTGTTCTGCAATACATTTAGCCTTTTGTGTAGATGAGTTTGCTTGAGTGAGTGAACACCAATCAACATGACAATCCTAAAAGAGAGTCACATTCAATACTCAATGACTCGTAAGACTTACACAAGTGTATTCCTTCTCCAAATGCAAGAGAATTGGTTCAATGTGGTCGTATGTCTTGAAGAAATCTGTTCCTGCCTACAATTCATATCATCAATTGAGTAGATATTTCACAATTGTACCTTGAGTGCACGATGTCGATCATTGAAGAATAGATTGAGTCTTTCCAATGATCGATTCACTTCTTGATTCCATTCTAATACCTAAATAACCTTGTATGAGAGTGTATGAGTGTAGATAGAACCTTGTTCCTCTGTACTACTCCATTCCTTAATACTTCATCTAATTCATTCCTATACAATTGAGCTCTCTCCATTTCACGACGCTGTGCTTATTGTGAGTGGATAGTCAAGAGTAAAAGAACACCTCAAATTCCTTTTGACAAAATGTGAGTTCATTTGTCATTCTAGCAGCATCATTGAGATTAGTTGGAAGAGCAGCAGAAAGATCGTGGATTCTAAAAGGGAATACAGAATAAGATGTCAGTCTTTACAAACTTCTTTTCACAAGATGAGCATGCCTCCATCAGTTGTATACAGAATTGTCTAAATAGAAGTGCTCTCTTTGCACCTTCTAATCTACGAGTTGTCTCCCCTGCTGTCTGAATAACAAATGATACTCAGTCAATCAATCAATATATCACTTACCATCATCACTTTGACATCTATACCTTCTAATTGTTCAAACTTCCTTATAATAGCATCTTCTACTCTTTCTCCTTCTAAAGTACATAATTCCTCCAATCCATGTGCACGCATCAGCTAAATGATCTCATAGAATAGATATAGACATTCTTCTTCCAACTTGTAATGTCTCTTTCGCTTCACTCCTCGTTTTATCAATTGCCCTCCTCACTTTCTCCTGATTCTCTTTATGATACGGTATCACCTATTTATGTCAACTTTCTTAAATATACAAGACGAGAGAGAAACCTTCTCTGCATTTTCAAGGAAAGCTCCTGATTTGATAAGAGTCTTCATGTCATCTTCCCAAGATTGCATTTGTTCCACCAGATCCTAATGGGACAAACTAGAATGAATGCACAAAAGGGTCAAACCTGTATCTCGCTAAGTAGCAATGCCACTTTGAGACCAAATTGCATTGCAGGACGTTGTCTCTTCCATAATCCCATCAATTCACTGTTCCTCTCATCTATAATACAATCTATTCATATTAAATGTCATTTCAACATACCAATCTCTCCCAACATTCTTCTCAATTTATCAATGGTAGTCTTTTCTCTATCAGTTGATGTTGCTCTTGTCTCTTCTTCTAATGCCATAACAAGTTCATTTCCTTCAGCTACAGTAGTAGTGTATGCCTTAATGTCTTCATTCCCCTCTCTTTTCATCTTCTCTTACCTGTGCAGTTCCATCACTTTCCAATATCCATTGTTTCTTTTCATGTTCGCATTGACTCACTTCAGTGTCAACACTAATTGCAGTGTATTTTCTTTCCATTTCCTCATACCTACAAATAAAAAGAGTAAATGGAAGAAGAAGAATAGAAACCAATTGAGAAGTTCTTCATGATGAGTAAAGAAAAGAGTGGCCGAATTGAGGATTTTCAATCTTTTCTCAACTCTTCCTTCAAATGACATTATTCTCTTCTCCAATTGTGAAAGAAGAGAACGAATGACATCTTCATTGAAGAGACCTTAAACAAAATATTCATTCAGCAGTCCAAAGTATCTATTTTGTTCACTAATTCATAAAAAAAGAATGTGCAATTTGAGCTATGCACATCCAACTACTGCACAAGCTATCAAAGTCCGAAACCTCATTTCTCCCATTACTGTACTGGCCAAACTATGCCTTCTAAATTCATTCATTTAATTTATTTTAATGATTAAAAAAGGTATGTATTATGGAACATGCTCATTAACGCTCCTTTTGCACAATCTGTGCCGAAACAGGATTACTGTATATGGTATATTATACCGTACCACACCGAACCTTTCTATGTTTGCCATAGTTGCTCAAAGATGAAACTGTACTTTCTTTTTGTATATCATTTCGAATAACAAGATGCGTCCCTGCCATGAGGAACTCTCCTTTCGACACATACCAGACTGTAGACAATCGTGTCCCACTTCAAACAACTTTTTCGCGTTTTCGTAAGTTCCCTTCGCTATTTCACGAAACTGAAATATAAACAATATGTTAGTTTGTAAATATAGTTAACCTGCAAATGGTTTTGTCGAAGGTGAGATGCTTGAGCCTTTTCTTCTCCTAAATGTTAACAAATCATCCATTGTAATCCAATCTTCTCACCAATTCCTGTGTTCTTTCTCAAATAAGGTTCTCCATGCTGTTCCAACCAATCGAAAACTCTTCTCAAATCATGTTGGAATGCATCAAAAGCAGTGAGTAGACTCAATTCCTTCTATATGTATAAACCATATTATGATATAAGATGAATATTCCAGTAACCTTTCCTTCTTTATAGAGTATTCCCATGTTTCTATGATGGGTAGCAATTCGTGCAAGTCTTTCCTTTGTCTTTTTCTCTCCAAATGAACAATCAGCTGCTTTCCAAGCATGAGAAAGTTTGTTCCCAGCATCCAATGCCTAACAGTAACTTTTTGAATACAAGAATAAATGATATAGATGATCTCACGATTCGATATGAGTTACGAATGCGAGAGACAAATAAGTGACCGTTATGTTGCTAACAACTGCATATGGATACTAACATTGATATAAGATTCATCTGCAGCCTTCCATAATTCTTCATTCCTTTCCATTCCCTCACGTATAGCACGATCATCTCGTGATGTTAACTCATCAGCCCTAAATATCTCATCTCTCCTCTTTCATTAGATTGCATTTTCAAGGTCTGAAATATTTTTGAATTACCTTAACACTACTTCCCGACTAACATATCCACTAGCAAATAGGTCTTACATTGATCTACAGCTGTTTGGTATTTCCGCAATAAAAAATTTGGGATTTCTCGGAAATAAGGTTGTAACATTATTTCCGAGAAATCCCCAATTTTCCCAAGCCGCATAAATTAAAAATAAGAAAGTACACGATTTTCTAGTTTTAATTAAGATTCTACAAAAAATGTGCATCGTATAGGCTGTCCCATATAATGCAAATGAAGACTATGCTTACTTGACTCCGCACCACTCCTTCCATTCACTTGCATATGCCCTTTCAGCCCGTTCGAATGTAATTGCACAAGTGAGTAGATGTCGTCGTTTAGAAATAAGATGAACAAGTCTATTGTATTCATCTGCCACCTTAGTATATCACTCTATTGTGTAATGAGTAGAATGAACCATAATTGCACTCTTTGCACCAGTCTTGACTCGAGAAGCACATGAATTGACACCATGAACATTGATATCCGCATTCTGAGGATAGACAAGATAAAAGTAAATAAAAGACACTTACTCTTATACTCTCTTCTAATTGCATTAATTGTGTCAGT
This sequence comes from Diplogasteroides magnus, assembly GCA_014805445.1. NCBI lineage: Eukaryota > Metazoa > Nematoda > Chromadorea > Rhabditida > Diplogasteroididae > Diplogasteroides > Diplogasteroides magnus. The sequence goes on from JACMIF010002819.1 coordinate 12,729, forward strand.
CTCATTTGAGTATCATCTATTCCATCTCCAATATCAGTCATATCTCGTAATACACAATCAGCCTTTGTCTTCATCCATCCAAGTAACTAAACACAAATACATCATAAACATCCATTATATTTACTCTATTTACTCCTTCAGCGTCTCTTTCCAAAAGTTTAGAATTATGTGATTCTTTTAGTTCTTCTCGTCGTCTCTATAATTTACGAGTATGATAAAGAAAAGAAATAAGTCTGCACCTGCCACTTTTCAAAGACATCATTTTTGAGAGTGATAAGAGAGGTGACCATATTTCCCATGTGAGGAACACTTGCATCCAAATCTCCCCCACGTTGTTCCCCCTTTCGGATTCTCTCTTTGATCTTAATTCTTCAACATTGAATGTAAGTACTTATAAGACTCACAAGAACGGAATCTCTATCTATCTTGTCAATAGGAACAGCAAGAATCCTCTTCTGTAATTCATCTATTATGATAGACAAAAGATTCTTTTCACTTGTATGTCAACATGCTCATTCAATGCTGTTTCTGCTGTATTAACACATGTGGGAACAAGAGCATCAGCTATTTTCCTCCTACATTCTTCTAAACTTCTCATCCATTCACTGACTCTCCAAATCCATCCCTCCAGTTCCTTAAATATACGTTGTATACAACTGACGACCATATCCATCTACCAATCTGGTATCCAACCAATCATCGTAATCAAAAGGGAAATTTCCACCCAAATCCCTTGTGAGTTGAGATGAATCAAAGAAACGAATAAGAGATTCCACGGAGACAAAGTGTACTTCGGCAGACTAAACAAGTACATTAAAATATAATGAAAAATGATTCACTTTGATTAGAGAATGAGCCATCTGAGCCTTTTGTTTATCCCAGAAACTGTCAGGTCTTATGATAAGAACGAGATGAACTACAGCTGATGTCCTTTCTGTCAGATGCTAAAGACTAGATCAAGATATGCACAATAGAATGAGCTCACATTAAGAGCCTTTAGCATCGGTTTAACAGCATCCCATTTACAACGTCCTCTCATATCAACTACGACAGAGTATCCCTTCTCGCTCTCACTATAAATACATCCAAATTATCTACAAAAAGGAATGTCTTACATGGCAACTGTGTGTATATAAAGAAGAACATTTCGAAGATGGTCTGCATTTGCCGGTGTTTCTCTTGGTCTACAAAACATTAGATGTCATTTAGTGTAGATATGAAACGTACTTGAGGATAAGCAATGAATGGCCGTCCCTATCTCGACTTCCAGGGATAAGAACAATCCCATCTCTCAAAATGTGCTTGATGTCATCCGCTTTTATTACGCTTATCTAAAAAAATCAATTATAACAGATCTTCTTGTAGAGCGGAGCGCAATGAATAGGGGTCACCTACAACGGTTTTTGTAACTAGTGCTTAAGAGACATTATCTGGCTGGAATGAGATATCTCAGCAGAGGCCACAGCAAAAAGTTAATCATATTTGACTATGTCGACCACGCTGACAATGAGTTCAATGCAACACATCTATTGTCATCATGCTAAACACGGTAGCCAATTTCGTTTAGCAAGAAAGTTGCTCATTCACCAGCCCCAGGGCATATTGTGTTGTATCTCGTTTTAGAAAGAAGTGTTTGTAAAGCCAACGACTCTAAGTTGCTGGCAGTGATGTAGGAACGATGCCGATGCTTGAATAGCCGGTGAATTAGCAACTTTCATACTAAAGGAAATATAACACGGTGCTCAGTAGGGTGGTTAGATCGCACACCGCACTGTACGGCCCCTTTCGGCCGGCAGGTAGATCAAAACCGCACTGTACGGGTCTCCCTTCCTACCCCTTCCCCGTAGCCGTACATGTACGGCCATTCCCGCACAGGTGCTGCACATTTCGCACATGT
>JACMIF010002820.1:0-16504 GCA_014805445.1 Diplogasteroides magnus
ACGACGAGAAAGTGGGGGAATGGAGAGAAGTGAACCCGAAAGTACATGCAAAACAATCTCCCTTTGTGGCTCCTTTATGACCGTATTAGAATCCCTAACACCAGATACCTGGAATGGCTCCTATATCTAGTGATTGAAGCTGGCTATTTACGATCATAAAGGATAGGGTCTGTCACCACTATGACCGGAAATACATAAGTTTGAACAAAAATAGCAAATGACTTGTTTACCAACCTAATATTATGAAGTAAAGAAGACGTGAACATGTTGTACTTGAAGGATGACTTGAATGAAAATGATGCTGATAAGAATGAAGGACAACGTTATTTGTTCTCTTTGATAGCCCGAGATGCATGATCATACTGTAACTCATTCGCAGACTTGATCTTGTTGCTCATGTGCGCTTTCAATATAAATATCCAGGAATTGTTTTATGCTGTTCTGTATTTTATGTTATTGTTTAATCTGAAGAACCGAACATTGTGAGGCTAAACAGGCTCTAAAAATAAGTAAGAAAAACTGAAATTGATCTGTTGCTCAAGTATTTTGATGTTTGTTGTGCTGTGATATCTTTTGCTGTGTTTCTGTTCCTTTCGGGATCCTTGTGATATCTCTAAGTGAGTATTCCTCAATTCCCCTTTCCTTCTTCCTTTTTATCACTTCTCTCAAGTTAAATGACTTCAGAAGATAACGTAAAAGAGAAGAAGTCGAGTGAGGGAAATGAGAGTTGAGGGAGTAAAGGATGACACTCAGATGAATAGAGAATGTATGAAATATAGAGAGGGAAGAGAAATAGAGAAAGGTACTCAAGGTGGCACGGGACATTATCACTGCAGCCATGAAGGGAACGGAAGAAAGAAGATCCCTTAGTAGTTCTTGTACAGAAAGAGACTAGATCTTATTTCAGGATATGGGAATGGCTTTTCCATGAAGGAGTGTTCCTTTGGATGAAGGAGTGTTCCTTTGGATGTTATTGGATATAGAAAGGGAGGAAATTGAGATTGTCCAGGACTCTCCTTCTGTATGGAAATGACAGGAGAAGAGAGTAGACATAAGAGAATACTGCAACATTGAGACTCTCCTCCTTCTCTCTCTGGTTATGTCTGGTTTCAGATGAACTTAAGAGACGAGTCCTTCTCTTGTCTTTCTTCCCCTTTTAAGAGTCTTCTCCTCAGATTTCCCTCCAATCTACTCTCCATTTCCACCGTTTCTTCCATTCAACTATTCTTCCGATGAAACGATGTTCTTCCTACAACGACTTCATTATTACTGTAGCGCTAATATATTAGTATCGGCTCATATGTGATTTGACTGTAGAGAGGAACATTTACAGTGTTCCATATGAATTGATTGAGACGACTATAGGTTTAGATCACAGTCTGATTCCCTGCACTCTCTCTTTCATTTGTAGTAACTTCATAGACTGGCAGTTGATCCATTGCCATTCGATATCCTTCATAGTGAATGGGGCAGACTTGATGGATCAAGTCATTCCTACAATCTATCCTTCTTATATTTCACTGAAGATTCCGTGATTCACACGTGTTATTGTTTTGATGCCACTACTAGTCCCTTCAATGTCCTTTCCTTGTTATGATTACAGTACCCTTCCTCCATTGATTGACAGTATGCCCCTCCCCCTTCCACTTCCTTCTCTTTCCCTACATCCGTTCCTCATTCTCCAAAGGGGAAAGACCACTGTTTATAAGTGTACACATGACAGTTTATGTAGACTCCAATTCCCCTCTTATCCTCTTTCTTTCTCATTCTCTCTTCTCTTTCCCTTATCTTTCTATTCTCTTATTCTCCCATTCTCTCCATTCGATGCGCACTTCAATTGTGATCATGTAAACACGCACCGCTTCTTTCGCAACATTTGCAAGGGGCAACGGTATCTGAAGTAGTGCAAAGGGGGGGGGGGAGTCAAATGAAGTATGGATGATCTCCCCTCAGGCATCATCTTGTACCACACATTCCCATTCACTCTATCACTGCGGGCGACAAAAACTACATTGGGGGAGGAAAAGAGAAGAAGAAAGGGACAAATTGAAGCACGAAACACATTTACTTCAATAGAAAAGAGTTCCATATGGAGTAGAATGAAGTGTAACAAAAGACTTTCAATCAATGTATCCATTGTGTCATCTCGATTGATCTTCCCGTACACCTTGCTATTCTCCCCCTCCTTGCATCATATGTTGATGGATTGTGTTGGATGCCATTTGGCCTCTTTCTCTCCTTCTTCCCTTCATTCCCTTCACTCTTCAGTCTTAACTGACCCTATGTAAGATGATCATTGATTGATTACCTTCTAATCCTTTCACTTTTCAGTCCTCTTTGATTGTTATTGATGTAAGTGACTGATCAGTCTATGAGACACAAAGCCTTGTTTACCCCTTGCCAACTGAGAGTCTTCATCTATTCACTTGGCACATCTTTCCATTCAGTCCATTCCTGTCATTCTCCTTCAAACTCTTTCCTCCTTCTCTTGCCATTCGATATCCTTCTTGATCTCTCAACTGAGTCATCCTCTCCCTTCCTCCCGCTTCCTCATTCTCATTAGTCTTACAGTACTTTCTCTTCCATTCTCTTCTTCTCTTCTCTCATTCTCTTCTCTATAAAAACGACCTCTTTCCTCCTTCTTGTGTAAACCGTCCCATTCATTGTGCCCTTGCAACAAATTGAGTCTTCCTCCGAACGTCATTTGGTTGTGGATGTACAGATGTTAGGATTGTCTCCCTTTCTATTACCTCGACCTCTGAATGATAAGACTCGTTCATTGCAACATCTCCTATTCCTCCTCTCTGACAAGTCTCAGTCTTTCATTTCTGCCTCTTTCCTTTCTGCACTTTTCCCGTTCCTCCTTTCCTCTCAGTCCAATCTCTACTTCTGTTGACTATTTACAGTACTCCTCTTCCTGGTTCTGTTTTGATAAATTCGCTTCACCTTTGAACTCGCACTTTTTGTTTTTTCGCCATGCCATTTCTTCATGACTTTGCATTGCTATGTCCCCCTCATTCATCATTTCAATCTCCTCATTACAACAAAAAGTGTCCATAAATACATATGGCTCCCATTGTTTCCCCCGCACTTTGCAAGGACTTGTGGTTTATAAACACTGGAAGTTTGCGTGTTCGCTTCATTCAATCGATGGTCCTCAGAGTTGAAGTTTAGTTCACAAAGGACTTAACGACTTCATTTTCATCCATTACGTGCATGTCATTCATTGAAGAAACATCCTGAGACTGAAAGGTTCGTTGGGATTGGAATAGAGAATATGAGAGAGAAGGGAAGAGATTGCATAAGTCAAGGGAATTACTAATCTAAGAGCGTTCGCACTCTTCGCTCAAGATGTTTTGATGAATGACTGAGAAAGATTGGAAAGGAATTCTTAGATCCATCAACCATGACATCCCTCCATGGAAAAGGAGGAGGAGGAAGGAATAGACAATGCAATGTACACTGGAGAAGGTCATAATTGTATTCATCCTCAATACTTATCAATGTATTCAGGAGCAGTGTTCTTCTCATTGTCACTGGTCTCTTTCTTCTGGGATGTACAATGACTGTCGTCGATTCTCAGGTATTCCTATCTATGTCAATGTATCAATCGATCGTTCAGGAACTGGTATCTCCCTCTCTGGTCTCGGATGATCTTGCAGTACAGAATCTGATGCTACAACTGAGAAAGTACAGAGGAAGAAGGGCTGCAGGAACACATGAGAGTTAGTTCAAAGGGGATATATGAGAGAGAGAATTGAAGGAATTAAAAGGGGGAACAATTGATTGGCGCGTAACACGGTCCATGTGTGTATTGGTGTATTGTGTTGTGTAGTCCTTACTGAGACTGTGAGAGTCTTTCCATTCCAGTTTGAGACCTGTTAGTCTCTCTATTCCAGTTGGCCTTTTCGTCAAAGAATGCTCCGGGACGAAACATCAGAATGAGACAGAACAGCGCATCCCAGGTATATCCTGTGAATGAAGTGAATGTCCCCCCACCTGGCGCCTTCCCTCATTTGCCTGAGCTGTTCTCGTTTTGGTTGCTGCAATCAAACGAAAGAGTTCAACATGTTGTCCCTCAGGTAATCGACGTCAACGACGTGCAACACACCGAATACGATCAAGAGGCCCACGCATTTTGAGTACGATATGTTGATATACGCGCATGAGCAACATCTTCTTCAGTTCATATCATGATGACAGGAATTATTTTCATCCAGATTGGATGATCTTTTCACTCTTTTCCATTTGACTGTTGTGTCGTGACTCCGTTTACAATTACTCTGTGTATGTGGTGGTTGTTTTGACTTCGTTCGTTTAAGTGTCCCTTCCACCATTCACATCATCTTCCAATACACCTTCCTCGAATAGATTCATTGTTTTCCGACGTGGCAGTTTATCAATGGAGGAGACCAGCGACAAATTGAAGGAGAGGAGAGGAGTCTGAGGAAGAATGAGGAGGAGTCTGAGGAAGAGTGAGGAGAAGTCTGGATGCAGGAGACTGAGTGAGGATGAGTGAGGATGTGAGGATGGAGTCAACAGGAGGCAGTCTTCACCATGTTTAACGACAGGAGTCAGAGTACTTAGGAGTGATTGTTGTGTGAAAGAAGAGGAAAGAGTTTGTGACTAATGACTAATGGGAACAAAACATTCTGTTCATCCCTTTCATATAGTATTCAGATGAAGATGAAACATCTGAAGGAGGAGTTGTCGTAAGTGGAAAGAATGCAAGTGGAAGATGTGTCCTTTCGGCTGATCGAGCCTCTCATTTCTGTGGATTGGATACACAAGGTTCAATTGTAGACATATAGATGATTGTTGTCTTGTCTCATAACATAATCATTCCATTCCCGCTCACAAATCTTGTCACTAACTTGACTGAATAAAGAGATGATTGATTGAAAGAGTCCATTGGATATGACTAACATCTTGAGTTGTTCCTTGGTTAGATTAGTCCCTTAGTTGCCTTGGTTCCACCCTATACAGTAGTTGTAGAGGGCAGGCGCTTGTTGTGGTGTTGAGTGGTTGGAAGCATGAAAGAGTGAACATTCCTGTGTTGTGTAATGTTATTGGAATGAATAAATGGAATCCTTGCAGTGTCATCTCCTCCAATTCTGCCCCATGATGAAGGAAAGTGCAGAGTATCTGAGAAGAGTGGAAGGTATGTCAATGGAATGGAATGAGAAGAGGATCAATGATTATAGAACAATCTGTTTCCCTCAATACTCATCACTTGATATGTCATGCAATGAATTTGGTGCAGGAGCAACGGCCCTTCCACCCAAGATTCCCCATGCAACGTAAGTGAATCACTCAATACAGATGAGATCAAGTTGTTCAGAGTACATGCAATGGCCTTCGTTCCACCTGAAGATCTCAAGAATCTACTACGACAATACTACAGAAAACACAGAATGCATCCACCTAAGGTAGAATGAATGATACAAGAGATGGGGGTACTGTAACATTCAGAACTTCACTCCACCAACCAAACCTTTCCTCGTAGCAAAGATGGCTTGTGAACACGGATATGAATTGGTGGATGAAGTTGAGATGATATTCTGTCAACAACGTCAATGGGTATCCACTCTTCCAGAATGCAGAGGAACAGGTACGAGGAGGATGGAAGGGGGCAGGAGGGGAAGGATACTGTAGGTGCTTGTGCTGCGGATAACGGAGGATGTTCTGATACATGTATTTCATCTCCTGATGGAAGAAGTGTTGAGTGTGGATGTCCATCAGGAAAGACTCTTGCTGCTGATGGGAAGACTTGCATTAGTGGGCATTTGACTCATTCAACAGTTCCTTCACTTTCATTTCAGCTCCTGTACCAACTGAACTTTGTCGTAATCTGGCTGGATGTTCTTGTTCAGAAGTTGACTCTAAACAGTACACATGCAAGTGTCCAGGAGGAAAGAATTGTCTTCGTATGTCTATCTCCATCCATTCATTCCATTAGTGTATTTGAGTGATTGCTGGCCCTCCTAAGATCTACATTGAACCAGTTGGACCATACGAGGTCTTTCCTGGTGGAAATATCAACGTGACATGTTCAGCTGTTGCATATCCATTCCCTGACATCGCATGGCAGAGGTCAACTTTGTTTATTATACAAGCTATATAAGGGGAGTATATGAAGCACTTCACGTCGGTCAAATCAATATAGTACTTTATGTGTCTCAATACAAATGACTCGCTCTCTCGTCTCGCCCAAGATACAGCGATAAGTGCTTCGTAGATTCCCCTTATGGTATCTTTAAGATGAAAAGAACGTTCATTCTTCAGGAACAATGAGACAGTTTCTCGTCATTCGAATGGAAATGGACAAGTGCAGAGTAGCAAGATTCTCATTGTAAAGGAACTGAATGGAAATGCTGAATACACTTGCATAGCCACTAATACTGAAGGAATTGTTGAGAGAAAGATCAATATTATAGTCAAGGGTAATTGGATGAACTTGTTGTGTTTACTATCTGTGATGATTGAGGACCTGGATCACATCCAATTATTCGGTCAGTCAAATCAGACAGAACTTCAATTGGAATTCGATGGGATCCACCTCATATCATCAATCGACCAATTACGAGTTACACTATCTACTACACAAACAACAAGAATCAACCAATCAAGAATTGGAAAACACTCCAAGTTGCAGGTGAGAGAGGACCTTATATCATTCAATGCAATCATTCCCTACAGAACCAGGAAGAGAAATAACGATCACTGATCTTCGACCACAGACTCAATACATGATTCGAATTCGAGCGAATGATGCACTCGGACAAGGAAAGATTGGTCCTCCAGTTGCTGTTATGACAATGAATCCTGGTATGAATTGTTGTCTGATCTCTATTCATATGACAATACAGCTACTCGTCCTTCTATTCTTATCCTGGAAGGAGAAGAAGTGAGAATTCCTCCACTGACTCCATTCGTCATTTCATGCAATGTAACAAGGGCTGATCCTGTACCAACACTATTATGGGAACACAAGTCAATCATTCATTCCTCTACTCTACATGATAATATTCTATTGCAGAGGTCGACCAGTCAATGCAGGACAGAAATCAATGCAAATCACTCTGAAGAGTGAAGGAATGATGGAGAATACACAGTTCTCATGCGTAGCAGACAATGAAGCTGGAAGAACAACAAAGAAGATTAATGTCACAATCACTGGTTGGAACACTCTTTGTATATGAGAATGAATGATGAATTCAGGCCCATCCGCCCCTGAAAGGGTTCGATATCAAGTAGATGGAGACAAGGTCAATCTACAATGGACAGAACCTAAAGTGACTAATGGACCAATGGCTGGATATGACATCTACTACACGGATGATCCGTCTTTACCTGAAGATCAATGGAAGGTTAGACTATAGTCAATGACATAGAACATTCATTCCTTCAGGTACAACGAATTGACGATCCCAATGCTCGTTCTGCCATAATTCCCAATCTAGATGAGAAGAAACCATACACATTCAAGATAAAGGGAAGGTAATGTATTCATCCACTGAATCGTTTCATTGACTCATTGAACAGGAATCGTTTGGGAGAGGGAATTCCTACTCCTTCTTTCATTGCAACAACATGGTTGAAGGCCCGTCCTCCTACAGTAACAGTTACTCCATCTGGAAGAATCGATCTTGATCCATCTACTAATGAACTCACTATTGAATGTGAAGTGAGTACAATTCAATAAGGATATACTTTTATGTGTATGATTGAGGCATCGGGAGTTCCGAAACCAAAGATCATTTGGTTGTGGAGTGGAGGATTTGTTGAAGATGGAAAGGTTAATTGATAAGGTTTCGTACTTGGGTATAAAATGACCGCAGTTGTCGTCTCACCCATTCCAACTTGTCTATCATGAGCAAAAGAGAATAAGTTGCGCATAGATACACTTTATTCCCAAATATGACACCCTAATAATTGCTATTAATAATTTTGTTAGTGTCTCAACTCTGAAGGAAGATGCAATGAGTGTTTTCAGGATGAATTCCGTATCTACGATGTCACTCCAATTGATTCTGCAGATGTAACCAGGAGTAAATTGATTGCATCCAGTACAACAAGGAGTGGTGCAGCCACGTGCCAAGTCATCAATCATTCGATCATTCACAATCACATATTCTCTTAGGCTCTCAATTCTGAAGGATCAGAAGAAGCTGTAGTAGATGTTCACATTCGAGGTCCTGGATCTGCACCCATTAACATCAAACCAACACCAACATCTGATGGATTCGAAGTCTCATGGCAACCACCAAAGAGACCAAATGGAAGAATAACAGTCAGTCAATGAGATCATTCAATATAAGAGTTCATTCAGAATTATATTGTCTACTACACGAAGAATGCAGATGCTCCTCTTTCTGAATGGGATAAGGTCATTGTGGATGGTGATCAGAGGAACACTACCATTCATGTAGGAGATGAGGACACTCCATACACTGTCAAGGTCAAAAGACATCACAAGTATTGTGGACTAATCGATGATTGTAGGTACAAGCTGCAACTGACGATGGACCTGGAATCATATCAGAGTCTATGGATGTAACTACTGGAAGGAGACGTCAGTTGAACTGACTTACGATCGAAGTAATCACATTCATTACAGAAGTTCCATTGACTGTCAGATTAGAAATAACTGATCCTCCAGTCCAAGCAGGAGACAAGACTACGGTAAGAGGATGATGATGTCTACATGATGATTGTACATTCATCCTCAGGTGGAACCAGCACAACCAATTCACTTCCGTTGCATCGTCGAAGGTCGTCCTCTTCCATCTGTTTCCTATTCTTGGCTTCCACTCAACACTACCAATGAATCTGGAGAAGTGAATAGTCAAGTCTCATCAGAAACATAATTTCATTTCAGGAACCTGTTCCAATTCCAGTTGATGCTGATCCTGCACAGGACCACAGATATATCTCCATTGTTGTAAGTTTCAGTCTTCCCCTCATGATGGAGGTTCGTCCTACTCAAATTGTCATTTGAGGTGTATGCGACAACTTCGACTCCTCGTGTACTTCTTTGCACTGCAAGAAATCCTGATGGAAGTGTAGAGGACAAACATGAATTCATCGTCAAAAGTATGGAACAATCAGATCAAACAATACACATTTGAATATCAGAGCCTGGAAGTCCTCCACGAGACGTGGAAACAATTGTTGATCCTGACAACAGAGTGACAATCAATTGGAAACCACCCAAACATCCCAATGGACCAGTTACTGTCAGTTGATTCTATGAACAGAAAGACACTATAATGCCTTTCTGCAGGGATACAAAGTGTATCTGACTGGAGATCCATCTAAACCCGTAGAACAATGGCAAGAATTCTATGTGACCGACCCCAAGGATTTGAAGAAGGTATTCAATCGATAATTACATCTTGAACATGATGACCGCAGGAGTTTCTGCGAGGAGAATTGGAGCCAGAAACACCGTACTACGTACGTATTTCTGCTGTGAATCCGGATGGAGAGGGAGTCAAATCTGATCCAATCCTATTCACGACTGTCAGTGGAGGTATCAATTCAACTTCTCACTTCCTTTCTCATTCTCCATTATCAGCTCCCGTGGATGCTCCAAAGAACATTCTGCCAATAGTAGCAGAAGACAACACAGTCAATGTCTCCTGGGCAGGACCTTCTGATCCCAATGGACCAATCCAGAGCTATACAATCTATGTGGCTCCTGATGATGGAACAGTTGATGATGAAGACTATAAACAATGGCAGAAGGTTGAATTGACTGGAATAGGGAGGATACAGTGTAATCCCTTTGTAGATCGAGGTTCCTACAACGGATGATCATGGTTCATTGACTCTGGATAAGGATGCATTCGGACTTCTTCCTAATACTCCATACAAGGTAAGAACAAGATTGCAAATGAATGTCATGATATGTTGAGGTGCGTATTTCTGCAACGAATGATCTATCTGAAGGACCTGCTAGTGATCGAGTGACATTCACAACTGGAAGTGGAGAACTTCCACCTGAGATCACTCTCAATCCACCAGACAAACAAGCTGAAGTGAGTGTATAGAAGACGATCTACAGTCATTACATCAATCAGGTCCCTCCACGTGGTGGAGTCTCAATCACTTGTACAGCAACTGGAGTTCCTTCCCCAAGAGTTTATTGGGTGTTGGAGAATGGAGATGTACAAGAGGGAAATGTACTGCAATTGAATGACCTGACAAGAGACACTTCTGCCACGTGTCATGCAGAGAACAATGCAGGAAGAGTACAGATTGTACTACCAATCATTATTACTGGTCAATCAATACTTGTTATAGTGAATAAAGAAGATGATTACAGGTCCTGGATCAGCTCCCAATGAGATCGTGGCCCTTCCTCTACCAGATCAGGCTATCAATGTTGAATGGACAACGCCTGATGATGTGAATGGAAAGATAAAGGAGTATATCGTTCACTTTGGAGAGATCAAAGAGGGTAAGAAGAAGAATGAGAAAGACAAAAAAGGATGAATGTTACAGGAGAGACTTCTCCTAGTACATGGGAACAAGTAGTTGTACCTGGGGATGATGTCAAACATCGCCTACCATCTCTCGACCCAAAGAAGACTTATGCTATCAAAGTGCAAGCAGTCTCTGACCGGGGACCAGGAGTTGTCTCACAACCACAGATAGTCAAAACTCTTCCCAAGGGTAAACATAATAGTGGATGACGGGGATGATCAATCCATTACAGCCCCAGCCAAGATCGACGATTTGACAACAACAGTTCATCCAAATAACTCTCTTTCCCTTAAGTTCTCTCCTCCTCTTGATCCTGACGATCCTAAGAAAAAGATCAAGGCAAGACTTCCTTAATTGAGAACTGCTGATGATTACTTTGTTCTTTAGGACTTTGTTATTTCGTACACGAGTCATGATCCAGTAGATGAAACAACAGATTGGAAGGAACTCAAGTATTCTGACCCTGATCCAACTGATGGAACGGTAAACATCATCTGATATCAGTAAATGACATTGTATTCAGGTGGAAGTTCTATTGGATGGGGAGAACTTCAATCCAGATACAAAGTATCACATTCGTGTCATTCCACGTGGAGAGATCGATGGAATTCCTTCTGATCCTTCAGAGTTCAATACAGGAGATGGAAGTGAGATATGAGTGGATGATGACATTGATAGTATCATTCAGTTGTTCCTCCATCTGATCCTGTCTTCAATGTTCATGTTCCTGATGACAGAACGATCAAAGTTCCTGCAGGAGTTGACTATACAATCAGTTGTTCTGCTGAAGGATTTCCCCCTCCGAGTATTCGATGGATGGATGAAGATGGAAAGGTTTCAATACAATATTACTCATATCTAATGTCTTCTTTAGCCCATATCTGATGGACCAACACTAAAATTGACGGATGTTCGTCGTACTGTAAAGGCAGTTTGTGTGGCAGAGAATGTAGGAGGAAGGACTCAGACGCCATTCACTTTATTCGTTTCTGGTATATCTATCTTTTCTCCATTTGAAATCAATTTGTACAGGACCTGGAACTGCCCCAGAGAACATTCATCTTTCGAATGAGAAACCAGCGACAATTGGAGTTCAATGGGATCCACCAACGATTCCCAATGGTCAAATCACTAAATACATCATCTACTACACTCCTCTTGATGATCAGGTTATCTTTTCATTCTTATTCCATTTCTATCTACTACTTATCAGAATCCGAATGCCCAAGTGGGACAAGTACAAGACAAGCCAATCAATGAATGGATGTCACATCACGAAACACCTACTCATCCTATCAAGGTCAACTGACTATCGGAACAATCATCCATTACAGTCTTGCAGGGCCCTTTGAAAGCAGATCTCAAGGACTTTATACAGACAGACACTGCATATGCAGTAGTCATCCAGGCAATCAATGATGATGGACCAGGACCCTATTCCAATCAATACACAATTAGGACCATGAGCAAGAGTATGCCATCTAACTCTAACGATAATGATGATAATGGTTGAGAACGAGAAGGACCTCCCCGTAATCTACGAGTGGAACCAGATGGACAAAGATCAGCAAATGTAGACTGGGATGAACCTGAGAATATGACAGAAAGACCAATTGGATATGAGATCTACTATGTGCCTGGGGATAAGAGCATAGATATTGATGACACTGCTGGTCTGGGTGATTGGTTAGTATTGAGAAGTGAAGAAGAATGAAGAAAAGACATTCAGGACGAAGATTGGAGTGACTGACCCTTCTCAACTCAAATATAGAATCAACAATCTCCTCACACCCAATACAGATTATGTATTCAAGGTGAGAACTCATATCTACATTGTATACAATCATTTCATTCAGATTCGAGCCATATATCCAGATGGTCCAAGTGTCTTCTCTGAGCCTTGTCTCATGAAAACTCTTCCTGATGGTACTCATCTTACTGTCAATATGTCAATCTTCATCATTTCAGGCAACGCTCCATACATTGTTGTGTCAACAGGAGATTCTGGTGTTGAGGGAACGACTCACATCGACATTCTGCCTGGATCTGCCATTACAGTAAGCATATGATATTGATTAGAGAGTAAATGAATTGGAATAGGTATCGTGTAATGCCTCTGGAATACCTCTTCCTCATGTGAGATGGATCAAGGCTGGCACTTTCGACATCGATCCAAGCACTGTATGCCATTGACAACTCGATAATAGAAGACATGGCATTACAGGTAAAAGAAGGCCAAACATTCGCTACTTTCTCATTGGATGTGTCTAACATCACAGAGGACACGACATTCAATTGTCTGGCAACGAATCCTCTTGGTCTCGCAAATTGGACAATCTACGTCAATCTAGTCGCTGGTATGAACTCTTTGATACAATTCAATTGGATGAAATCAGGACTTCGTCCAAACTGGGCAGATGACTTCGTGATTGCCAAACAGGAGGGAGACACTCCAGTACTTCAGTTCACTGATGATCTGCCACAATATCTCAAACCACCGGTACATTTATTATCTTGCTCTTCGAATGCAAGTGATTTGTACAGGCCGATTGGGTGATCTCGTATGCAGATGATCCTACAAAACCACGAGATGAATGGACAAAGATTCCATCAGATGGAGCTGCATTGAACAAGGCAAAGTGAACTTTGATCAGAATTGAATGAGAATGTTCAGGTGCCAGCACCAGACATGAAGCCTGGTACAACGTATTGGATTGTGATCAATAGTCCCTCAAAAGGAATCGAGACACCTGTTATCAAAGTGGAAACTCCCAGTCAGTACATCATTGACTGAAAACAAACCAATTGATTATATTGAGAGCCACCAAGCGAATTGCGTGTTGGTCAGAATATGAATGGAGATGATGTTCTTGACTTTAAACCTGCAGTTGCTTCTCTTCCCATAAAGGCAATTTCCATTCTTCTTCTAATAATCTGAGAAATCTTCAGGGCTATACTATAAAATATTGGCCAGTTGCTGAACCAACGAGTGCTCATCGGGTAGGAAGAATTAGGACTAATGAACAAAGAATACGAAATGACATTTAGATGACATCGGATCCAGACACTAAACAAGTCGTAGTTCCTGACTTGAAGCCAGACACCGATTACATCTTCCAGGTTTGTCACAATCTGCATCTACAGAGTATCGAAAGACTATACTTAGGTGATCGCAGAATTCCATGATGGCAGTACACTTGCGAGTGAACCGGCAGAAGTTCACACTCCTCCTGGAGGTAAAAGATCACGAATAACAAACTAAGAGAATGTTGTAGATGTCACTTGTGACTGTGCCCATGCATGTACATTCGAAGAACAAGATGATGGATCTCTTGAGGTCAAAGGAATGAAAGAGTCCTCATGGGGTTTCTATTTCAGTCTGTATGCTTCTGCAACAGTGGATTCGAATTGGCTGAGGATGGTAAGAGTTGTGTACCCGTGGATACTTCTGCCGGTGCAGACAATATCTTCCAGGTAGTAGTCTCAACAATAAAATAGTTGACTAATCAACGATTTAGTTATCCACTGAGGCTCCTACTGGAGGAGCTGAACCAGAAGAAATCCCCACAACTCCATCTGGAGAAGGTATTCAAGATCTTGTGCGAGGAACGGATTCGAGTGGCAAGCTTCTTGGTCCCGACTCCTCTCCATTGCCTACTGGACCAGATGGAAAACCTCTTATTGTAGAAGAATCTAAGGAGGTATTGAAGAAGAGAAGATGAGTTGACTCCATTCTTAACCATTCAGATTGTCCCTCCTACAGACTCATTCGGTCGAGAGATCCTTCCAGTAGTACTTCCTGACAAAACACCTCTCAAGATCACTTCTGAAGGAGAGTATGTCGATCCATTTGGAAACACTGTCGGAAAGGATGATGAAGGTAAGAATTCAGTGTTAAAAACAATTGATAACAATTCTTTAGGACGCCCTCTTGGTCCCGATGGAGAGCCACTGAAACAGAATGCGGAAGGTCAATGGGTGTATCCGTTTGTGGACAAGCATGGAAAGACCATTCCCACTGATTCCTCCAATAAGCCACTCTTCACTGTTGTCGATTCTAACAACAATCCACTGGAAAAGAACGATGAAGGAGATTGGGTGATGCCAGATGGAACAGTCATAGACGCAGATGAATGGGGAAGACCTCTGGATGAAGATGGAAATCCCATTGATCAGGACACTCAAGGAACATTTGTTGTGGAAGATAAGGGAGGAGCGAAGAAGGAGGAAGTCACTCAAGCTCCAATTTCTCCATTCCCAATTGGACGTCTGAAGATCATTGAAGAAGGAGAGGATGGAATCTTCACCGATCCAGAAGGAAACGTCTTGCCGGTCAACGAAGATGGTGTTCCTGTTGGACCAGATGGACAGCCTCTCCAAAGGAATCAACAAGGCAAATATGTCATCCCTGAACCGGCAGCTGGTGTTGTTGCAACACATAAGACAGTGATCGGACATGACGGAGAACCACTGCCGACAAATGCTGCAGGAGAAACACTTGGACCTGATGGAGAAGTCATCCCAACAGATGAAAGTGGACGTCCAATTGGACCAGATGGTAAAACCCTACCAACTGACTCAGCTGGTAACTACATACTTCCCACCAGTCCTTTCGCAGTCGATGAAGCAACAAAACCAGTTGTTGGCCCGGATGGACAGCCATTGCAGACGGATGATACTGGAGCACCACTGAAGCCTGATGGATCTGCACTGGAGAGGGATGATGAGGGTAGACCTCTAGGACCATCTGGTGCAGTGCTTCCAACTAATTCATTGGGCGAGTATGTATATCCTGCAACTGATAAGGATGGAAATGCCCTTCCAACGGACAGCTCAGGAAAACCAATTCATCCCATGGTGGACGAAGATGGACAGCCACTCCCAACGACTTCAGATGGTCGCCCTATTGGGCCTGATGGAGAACCAATTCCAACTGATTCTTCAGGACGCCCTGTAGGGGCAGATGGTTCACCTCTTCCAACAGACTCCGACGGTCGTTTTATTCAACTTCCAGCTGAAATCGAAGAAATTGCAACAGATTCTTCAGGACAAGTCATTCATCCCGTTCTCGGACCTGATGGTCAGCCTATGCCTACTGATTCGTCTGGAAACTTCATCAAGGACGATGGAACTCCGATTGAGAAGGATGATGAAGGACGACCTCTTGGACCAGATGGAGAGGTGCTTCCAACAGATGCTACTGGAAACTACATCTTCCCCGCTGTCGGTCCCGATGGAAGCCCACTGCCAACTGATGAACACCACAAGCCTGTCTATCCCGTTGTCGGTCCTGATGGACAACCGCTCACTACTGATTCCACCGGAGCAGTCGTGGGACCCGACGGACAACCGATCCCCACTGACCATTCTGGAAAGCCAGTCGATGCTGATGGCAACGTTCTTCCTACTGACGAGAGTGGACGCTTCGTAGTTCCCTCAACCACTGCTGCTATGCATCAAGCAATTGTTTATCCAGATGGTAGAATAATGCCCACTGATTCATCGGGAAATCCTGTACATGAGGACGGAACACCGGTAATTCGAAACGAAGATGGAAAACCAATTGGTCCTGATGGAGAAATTCTTCCGACTAATTCTGCAGGCTCCTATGTCTTCCCTATTATCGGCCCTGATGGCAGTCCCATTCCAACGGATAGCAAGGGAAAGCCTGTATATCCAATTATTGGCCCCAACGGGGAACTGCTTCCGACTGACTCCACTGGAGAAGTTCTTTCGCCGGACGGACAACCTCTTCCTACTGACGAATCAGGAAGGCCTCTTGGAGTTGATGGAGAGGTAAAAGATTATAAAGTCTGCTTTTAAAGGGACCTTGTCACGATTTTTGAAGTTAGTCTCAGATGAAAGAGCGCAAAATTCTGAGCAGAAAACTTGTTTACACATATACCCAGAAGTCGCTCGTATTCGAGATATAGCGCATGGAAGCGGCGTCCAGGGACCAATCGACCGGGTTTTAGCGCCATCCGCGAGGCCTAAAACCCGGTCGATTTGTCCC